>VUQK01001533.1:2620-12742 GCA_015106715.1 Bujurquina vittata
AAAAAAAACTACTGTGTACAAACCCACCGCCCAACACACACAAAAAAAAAAAATTAAAAAAACAAAAAGCACAAAAACACCACCACAGTGGAATTTTCCCACTTTTTCGGAGTCCCTTACACATGAAAAATCTGTCTGCCTTCTGCTTCTCCCTGGCAAACTGTAGTTACAGTCGATGACCCTGATTTCATCTGAATTAGAGAGACGCGCGCGCACAGGCTGGCGTTCTTCACGAAGCTCAAGAACTAACCTTGCTTTCAGTGCTACAACTCCAGTACCCTGTTAAAAGCTTGATGAGCTGGCTGAAATATTACTCACTCGAGATACTCATGAAAGACTGTAGTCTTGTTTTAATGAAGCCCAAGTCATCTTTGTCAAAGTGACCCAGCTTAAGGAGTTAATAGTTGGGGTTAGGGAAAGCTCAGAGGCTGTGTTTTTTGCCATTATGCATTTCCATGCCCTAAGCCCACAGAAAGGTTGAGTTCCCTCTGTAGGCGATAGTGTCTGTTCCACTTCCATAGGCGAAATAAGGATTCTAATTACTATCGACTAGTGATTTTCTCCACTTCTCGGGGTCTTATCTGCCTTCCTCTGCCTGGCGCTGCTGCTGTGACACAGGCAAGGAGAAATCTAGAGGCATAAGCATTCTGGCCTCAATTATAGTCATAAAAATGGAAGCTGGGCTCCGAGCAATTACCCCATGGGGAAGCAGGACAAGTATGAGAGAGAAGAAGTGAGATAGATTCAGAGGGGAGAGATGCAGGTGAAGGAGAGTGCTCAGATATACAGAGGAAAGACAAAACACTCAGATACTGAGGGTGGCAAGTGGGAGGGAGAAGACAGAAGTGAAAGTGTGAGCATGATGGAGAGAGGCAGAGTCAGAGAGGCTGTCACCTGTGAATGGTTCACTAAAGCTCTGTGACAAGAGGCTGTCAACGTAGAGGAAAACAAAAAAAGAAGGAAAAGGGGAAGAGAAGATAATCTGCTCCCAATGTGACACAATGTCAAAGGAGTAGTCTGTCTAGCCTGGCGCAGTAATGCTGTTTTTGAACCCAGCCATGGAAACTCTCTCCCCCAACTAGCCTGTTAATACTCATCACCATCATTGTCGTCGTCGTCATCATCATTACCACTACAATCATTGCCACTGTCAACAGCACACACAGGGAACCAGGTCATTGTGGAGCAGGAGTTGTACCGTCTCATATGAGAAGAACGAGTATAATAAATACTGTTGGGCTGTCCTTGGAATTGCCCTGCATCCATGGAGGAAGTTCAGGAAGGTAACTAGGTGAGGTTTATGTCTTTGCTTCACCCTTTGCAAATGGGCACTTAGTTGAGTTGGCGTAAATGACTGATCTTGTGGTAATCACACAAGTCACTGCAGTCTTTGTTCACTGCAGCAACCTCTAGACTGACAGTCCCGAAATTGCTTACTCTCCTTATACCTTAGAGCAATGACACAACACTATTGATCTCTCAGTGGAATTGTATGTTCACAAAGTCTGTGTGATTTCACTGCTGCAGTATTTTTGGCCTTTTTTCCACTTGGGGAGATACAGATTGTCTTTGAGTTACTTATTTACTGGCAGTATGTCTTGGCATTATTATCAACAGCGTCTCACAAGAGCTTTTGTTGAGGTTCAACAGCTTGTAGCTGCTCGCAAACAAAAGCAGCTCTCGCACAAAACCTGGATGACAAGACTTGCTGAAGAAAGAAAAAGTGACGGGATGACGCAGTTAGATTAGCAGTGCGGGCTTCAGAAGTGTGTTCCCTTGACAGATAAATTGCAGTACGATAATCAAGTGCCACATATTTTTACAATCAGGTTTAATAAGAAAGGATATCCTAATGTTGCAAAGACTGAATTCCTTTCATCATTAAAACACCAGATTTCAGTAGCTGTTCGCCAGCTAGTCATCACAGGTTTCTTATTAAAGTTCTTTGTTTCTCTCAGCTATTTGGAGTGAAGGTCTAGTTTGCAGTTATTCTGCCTGTTAACTGTGCTCCATGTCTACTACCTGGATGAAAGCTGCTGGGGAAAATGCTTTATCCTCTTCTTGTTTTGGTTGTACAATCAAGCCTTCATTTCCCCAGCAGAGTTACCCTTTGGCAAATACAATTATATGGTGAAGCAGTAAGCGAGGCTCATAGCGAACCAACCTAAAGGCCAGTTGTGTCATTACTCTGCATCCACTGCACTGTGCAATGAACACTTGCTTCATAATGATCAGTTAAACTGAGCAATGTTTCAGTTGCCACTTTGAAAAGGAGAAATTGTTTTCTGCTGCAGTGTGCTATAAGTTTTATAATAAAGTATTTAAAGTGAAGCCTTAAACTGCTTTGTATAAAATGTGCTCTTTAGTGTAATTATGTGTTCTGTGCTATAATGATATAGAGGCAATGCAACGCCAGGGACATGATTTTGGTGCTGCAAGAAGGGGGAAAAATGAACCACTAAGTAATTAACATTTATGTATTTGCTCTACAAGTGCCATTCACACTCTGCCATCAAGGGTTACCCAACTATAACTTAGTTAATAAGCTATGATAGTGAAATTTGATGAAGACGGCACTACAAAAAAACATTTCCTGAAAAATTTTGTCTGGAAATGGAATTCAATGAGTTAACGTTAGTCACTGTTAAATCTGTTCATCAGCACTGGCACGATTATACTTCCCCCTCATACAGTCATTGTTATTGACAGTCTTTCTTCTGTTGTCATTCTCTTGTGAGACAAGTACTAGTTGCAGCACTTGCCATTACAAATGACAGCTCTTTTAATAGCATCCAGCTCATATGACAAACCTAAATGATGTTTTGTCAAGCCAAATCTTAACTTTATTTTCGTGTCAGGATTTTTTATGTCCTCTAGGCCTTTAATTTGGATCTTTTAATAGGTAACAAATGTTTTAATGTAGAGCATTACGGGTCAGCTACGACGTGTAGTTTGGTTTCAGTAGCAAATAATGCCAGACTAAGAATAATGGATCAATAATCTTAACACGTTAATTGTTTAAAAGCAAAGGGTGAGATTTAATATATACTAATGCTCAGCTCCGGTCTGGTGGCTTTAGGATCGCCTCTCTGCTTTTTGCAGATGATGTGGTTCTTTTCGCTTCATCGGGTGGTGACCTTCAGCTCTCAGTGGAGCGATTTGCATCTGAGGGAGAAAAGACAGGAATGAGAAATACCACCTTGAAGTCTGAGGCCATGGTTCTCATCCAGAAAAGAGTGGATTGCCTGCTTTGGGAACAAGAGGAGTTTAAGTATCTTGGGGGTCTTGCTCACAAGTGTGGGGGAGGGGGGGACTGGAGGGGAAGATTGACAGATGAATTGGTTCACCGTCAGCAGTAATGAAGGAACTATATTGATCTGTTTTGAAGAGAGTTGAGCATGAAAGCGAATCTGTCAGTAGATCTACGTTCTTACCCTCACCTGTGGCCATGAACTGTGGGTAGTGACTGACAGAACAAGATCATGGATACAAGTGGCAAAAATGAGATTCCTTCGTGGGGGTGTCTGGACTCTTCCTTATTGATAGGGCGCTCGTTCATTCAGGGGGTGCTCAGAGTAAAGTTGAGTCAGCTGTGCTAACTAGGATGCCTCCTGTATGCTTTCTGCAAGTGGTGTTTCAGGTTTATCCTACTGAGAGGAGGCACTGAGGCAGACCCAGGACACAATGGAGAGATAATATCTCTCGAATGGTTGGGATCACCTCAGTGTAACCCCTGGAGAAGCTGAAGGAGGTGGCCAGGGAGAGGGAGACCTGGGCATCTTCTTAGACTACTGTCCCCTCAGCCCAGATCCCAAGTGGAGGGAGGATGGATGGATGGGTATCTCTTTTAATGTCAATTACCTGTTTAGGATTTCTTAAAAAGCTATATGTTCACCTTAATGAAGACTTTAGATTGTATAATGGTCAAAAAAGTTTAATTGTTGGATAAAAGAGTTCTTCATAAGTGCTTGAAGATCATTCTTCATGTATGCGTAAAGCAAGTTTCACTTAAGCTATGCTTTATACACTTACACAAGGCTGGTTTCCAAACTAGCTGTGGCATCACAAATCTTTAATCCCAAATCCCAATATTGAGTAAGGTCAGATAAATGTTTCACATTCTGCAAAAGTGGGCTCTATGTTCAGAATGCCATATTATGAGCACAGTGAATATAGTTTAATTGCCACCAAATAATTTGCCAATTTGTCATTTCATTGTTCCCTGTTGATTAATAGATTGCATGCATATTTAAATACAACCTATCATGCTAATTTCCAGCAGCGCATGTTATTTTATTCTTGAACCCTGCTAGAGTAGTTTACATAATTCACAATGCAAAAATAATCCTTATTTATCATACAGTGGTGCTATCTCTAGTTCATCCACTAATTAAAAGGTGATTTGGCTACGTTTCTGGAGTAAAAAAAAGTTTTTTTAGTTCCTGCCTCGACTACTGTAATTCCCTGTACTTTGGCATAGATCAATCGTAAGTGCGCCACCTGCAAGTAGTCCAGAATGCGGCAGCTCGTCTTTTAACTGGTATGAAAAAAAGCATGAACACATTACCCCGATCCTGTCATCCCTTCACTGGCTTCCTGTCCGTTTAAAAATTGATTTTAAGGTTTTATTGCTCACTTTTAAAGCCTTAAACGGACTGGCACCTTCGTATCTGTCTGAGCTGCTTCACAGTCACACCCCTGCAAGAGCTTTGAGGTCATCTAAGCAGCTGCTCTTGCAGAGGCCTAAAACTAGACTAAAACAGAGAGGGGATCGAGCTTTTGCAGCAGCAGCACCAAAGCTATGGAATGATCTACCTCTCCATATCCGCACACCTCAGACGATACACACATTTAAATCTTTACTAAAAAACACTTATTTTCCTTGACATTTGGCGACAGTGCTACCTCCTTTTAGATGATTGCTTTTATGGTATTTGTTTTTAAATGTATTTATTTATTTTACATTATTTATTGTCTTTTACTGTTTTTATTTATTCACTTTTTATTTTTATTTATTTTTTATTTGAGTATAGTCCTTGGGGTTATAGATCTTGTACAGCACTTTGGTCAACGTCGTCGTTTTAAATGTGCTTTATAAATAAACTTGACTTGAAAAATAGCAACAGAAAAAAAAAAATATTGCAATGTTCAGAACAGTTTTTGTGTGCCCAGGATTTGATTTAATATGTGATGGACAAACAGGGTTAAAGAGATTTAACCTTAAGGAATTAAAAGAGAATTACGAATTTACTAACAAGTAATCTAACTTTAGTATTATGTCCACAATAACCTTGGTTTCGGTGAACAGAGCCATAAATAGCAAAAATGTACTGATACCATCACAGTGGTAAATATGATTGGAGATTAGGAGGCAGGAATGACCGAGATCTGTACCAGAAAGCCAAATTTTCTAGGAGCCAATCCCCTACTGCAGGATAATTCTGCTATGACCTTGAATTCCATATCTGTGCATAAACAGTAATGTCAATTTATTCTCAACAGAAGAGTGTAAAACATCATTTTAGTAGCTCAGCAAGTTTTCTTTTTAAAAGCTTGTAATGTTGTATTAGAAGTCTTGGCAGAAATTATGTTCTATTGTGAGCTTGCTTTTCCATTACTGTTTGTTCACATAACTGTGGACATTTGTCACATAATCAGCTCATCCATTATAAAAAAGCTCTGGTACAGCTGTGGGTGGTATTGCAGTTTTTCCCCATGATTCACCTATAGCTTATGTTCTGTTACCTCAGCAGGCCACTTTACTGTATTTATAAATGCCATTCTCTGCAACATAGCTATTATAATTCTGCTATGGTGGCATGCTGCTGCAGCCAGTTTCCTAAAACCTTAGTATTTAGCAAGGTGACTTTGTGGCAGGTTTTGTAAGTAAATTCCCAGCATGGTTTCTCCAGGTCTGTTCGCACAGCCTGCTCTGAGGCTTGTTCTCTTCGGTCACACCTCAGGCCTGCTTCTCTGTCCCTGCTGCTGCAGAAATCCTTTAACCTCTGCTGTCATTCTCCCACTGCGCAGTTGCATTTGCAACACTGCAGTGAGGGTGCTGAGTTGTCAAGGCCCATTGCCCCTTAATGAACAATCATATTTTTTGTTAGATTCTTTAAGTGGAAAATCTATGCTAGTTACTCAAGAAAGATATAAACACTACAATTGATCGCGCATCCTACACTTTCACTGACTATGAACCACATCGTACTAGTTAGCAGCTTATAAGAAACCTCTCTGCACCGCCTGCTGCTCAGCTGTTGTACGTGCTCTGCTACATGTGCTGCAGACAGTGATGAGAGTGTTAGTTATATCTGCATATATTCGACCATATATGCGATAAATTGATACCTTTTATAGGCAAATCTTGGCTGACAGATATATATTGGTCTTGTTCTTTCACCCATTTCAACTTAATGTGAAAACATTCCTCTACAATCAATCTTTACAGTCATGCACCTGAACTTGCCAAGCATTAGATATGCATTAAAATGGATTGAATAATGTATTCTGGTTACCCAGAATTGAAAGTTGTAAGCAGAAATACTCACAAGGGGTTGTGCTGGATACAAAATATGCTTGGTGTTTTTTTTTTCAGTCGAATGTTGTTTTGAGAGAGCAAAACAACAGCTGTGGAGTGTACATGGTGACCAGTTAGTGTGAAAAAGATACGGCAGTTGTGGCCTGGTTGACCACAACTTTGTTTTAAGAATCGTCCCTTTCTTTTGGACTTTTTGGACAACCAGTTAACATTCTACACGTTTTTCAGAGATGGTAATTAGTATATATGCAGCACTCTTAGGATAGGCATATCTCATTTTCTTCTTCTTTTTTTAAATTAGTAAAATACAGTACAGATATTAAACAGATCTTTTTTCAAATGTTAATTCACTGTTACTAATTCATGAACATAAAAAATGGTAAAAGGATTAATACAGTAAATTGTGGCATGTGTCGAACCTTTGCACACCCAGTGTCAGAAATTAATAACCTCGTCTGTTCTTAATTGTGGTTAGGACGTATAAGGCAGTTCAGTTAGTTGATGTTTCCAAAGCTATTGAATTCTGACTTTTTAAATATTGTAACAACATTTATAACCACTGGCTCCTAAGAATGTAAATTGGAGTTAATTAATGGCTGCTAAGCAGCACAAGGCCGTAGTTGTTATGGCAGTGCTGTGGACAAATATTATGAAATATAATGCGTAATGTCTGTGGTGGAGCCAGTGACACAGAACGCATTACAGAAAGACTGCAGCTTTTACTCTAGGACATTAAACCAAATAATATTGCAAAATCTGCTATTTTAATGTAAGTAATAAGTTGTTCATGTGCCCCCAAACTTTTAGCAGCCTTAAAAATCTGTGGGTAGATCTTAAATGGGATGCTTGAAATATCGAGCAGTGATCTATAAATGAAAAAAAAATTAAATTTCAAGACTAAGACTCAGCTGACTAAAAAGTTCACTCATTTCTGACTCAGTAGGAAGCACAAACCTTTGGTGCATTTACTGTCGTATTTTTAAGTTTATGAAAAGTAATATTTCAGTTTTTGATATGTTTTCTGAAGGGGTTTATTTTTTTTTTCATCCTCTAAAGAATAACAGTGTGTAGTATGCATTTAATTTTAGGTCCATCCAGTTTGTCTGTTGTCTGTGTGCTAAAAGTATGCTGTTTGTCTGGAAATTATTGTTTTTTAAAGGCATGCGTAAGTTAATGTTTGTTTATACAGATGCATGACGTGTGTCTGTAAGCTTCTTGTATTTATACGCAGTTTATATGCTAAACCAGCAATGGGCTTAAACCACTTAAGGCATTTCTGATGGATCTGTACAGTCAGCAGGACCCCTAGATATGGCGTGGAAGAGTATACATTGGTAGCATGATCTGCTGCCATGTGTCATCTGTTTCTTTAGGGCCTGTTGAAGGACACAAGGGGACAGGATCTGATTCAGCACTGGGACTACAGGCAGATCAGACCAGACAAGCTTATTGTAATGACAAATAAAAGCACTGGGGCCTTGTTGGTAGAAGAAAACTGGTTAGCTATTGTCCCTATCATCCTGTTCCACATTATGCCTTGGAGAAACCTAGGCTGGGCTCAAACCCTTTGAACAGGCTTAACTACTTTCTAATGGTCATTATTGCTGTGCTTGGCCTTATTGTACTGAGGTGAATAGAAAATATATTAATTCCACAGAACAGTGACTTTTCTCTTTCTTTCTGTCTCTCTCTCTCTCTCTCTCTCTCTCTCTCTCTCTCTCTCTCGCTCATATGAGCCCCACTTATGAGAGTGATCCTTGTCCCTTTTTTCATCAGACCGTGGGCCTCATTTGGCACATAGCCCTTTGTTATAACAAGGTAATTATAGATGCACTGAAGTCATGTTCATAATAGTCTTAATGACTCATGCAGAATCTGGGAAAGTCTATTGTAATGTGTGCAAGGAAATGAAAGCTCTAAAAAACTTTTTTTTCTGAGGAGAACCTGTGTATCTGATAATAAAGAGGACTGGCAGTAATCCTTGGTGCCAACTGAGAGGCCATTGTGCCAGCATGACAGGAAGCATGTATTATTGTTCTTGCTCTTTGACTCAGACTTGGATTGATTATTGGATCGTCCTGATTCATCATAATTGTTTACAATCCTTCTATTAATGGTGTATTATTAATGGCAATAATGTAAACACAGTATATTGATTTGCACAAGGATAATAACAAAAAGTAATGGGCTGTAAGGGTATCTAGCCTGCTCACGTTGCTAATGCAATAGATGGTATTGTGCTGCTGAAGCTGGTCTCTGCTTTGCTTGTTTTCATAGCAATGACAGTAGCTTACAGATTCAGCTCTGAATTCTTCTTACTTTCTTGCATTTCGGTAGAAGAAATGTTTAAGATTTATTATCTCCAAGTTTGATACGATTAGCTCAGTTTCACTTATGATAGCAAAGGACTGCAGACACCACAGTGGAAACCCATAAATGCAAACAGCGACATCACCCACGTTATAGGCATAGGCTCTACGGGGATTTACTCAGTACCATAAATTAAGCTGTCAAACAGGAGAAAATACCTGGAAGACAGAGCTCTAAGAAGGAAACTTTGGAGAGTCTCCATGCTTCTCCAGGGTGTAAAAAAACAGCAGGATTAGGGTGGGCTTGCAGGCACCTAGCACCTAGAAGAAGCTCTGAATATCAGTAGTGACAGCCTTATGGCTGCGGCAGATGTCTCTCTGTGCTGTGTCTGATCAAGATCATAGACCAATTCATCAATGGGATTAAAGACCAACCAGTTTGTGTGAATTATTAAAAAAAGATGCAACTGTGTCTGTTTTGCTTGCGTGTGCCAGTGTATGATAAAAACTTTGCAGCCTGAGATGAAGTTGCTGGACTCGAGAAGAAAGCACGTTGCCAAATAAAACAATTGGATTATGAGCTTAGGAGAAAGAAGGCATAGAAGTTCCAGGCCAAGAATAGTGACATTTGCAAGAGCAGGAAATCTCTGAAATCTCTCTTTGTTCAGGCAGTAAACAAAACAGTTTGGTGTGTGTTTCTCACCATATGTTTATCTTTTATCCATATGCATCTGTCACAGAAAGCATAAGACATGCATAACTCAAACGCTACACATGCAAAATCATTGTTTTGTTATTAGATGCATACTTGGGTGATATTGCACATATATTTATGTGTTAGTCTCATGTACTTGTCTGCATGACTTTTCTAAACCAGTCCTTGGCCTAATGCTCCTAGACATAGCTAGTGGGAGTGAGCTGTATTTAAATATATGAATAGGTTTATTTTCTCTCTCACCTTGATGTTTTATATAGATTCACCAGCATCTTTATTAGGTAGACCTATTCAGCTTGTCATTAACAGCATTTAATATCTAATCATCACATGGCGGCAATTCAGTGCTGCCATGTGATGTAGACATTGAGATATGTAGATCTGGTGAAGCATCAAGCATCAGAATGGGGGAAGAAAGGTGATTTAAGGACTTTGAATATGACATGGCTGTTGGTGCCAGCTATAATTGTGCAGGTTATTTTGGGCCCTTTAGTACCAATTGAGCATTGTTTAAATGCCACAGCTTACCTAGGTTTTGACCATGTCCATCTCTTTGT
>VUQK01001534.1:8360-21774 GCA_015106715.1 Bujurquina vittata
TTTTTTTATATATTTTTTTTTTATTTTTTTTTTTTTTGCCCTCATGCCCAGCTTTCAGTTTTAATTTTGGTATTCGGCTTTTTCTTGTCTGTCAGAGGACTCTGTAAACTCTGTATTTAAAAAGGTGCTACACATATTAAGTTATTTTTGTTAAAAGGTGGAGGAAGGGAGTTAAAAGAGCTCGTCTTAGCGGACAGGCTAAGAGACTGCGCCTTCTTTCTAGGGCTGTTGAAACAGACAAACTGGATGAACCTGCACATGGTCTACGTATTAATCGCAGTCTCATATGTTCTCTTCGTAATGAAAAAATCATACTTTTCAATATCCTCATATGTAACCTGTCCCTGACAGACATCTAAGGTCTAAAAACTGCAAAACACTGTCTGTTGATGAGTCATCTCATAATGTGTCAAGATACCAAAATAAGCTTCTGTTTTTAGCTTAACCACAACTTAGAAATATTAAGGTGGAAAGCCCCATTACTTCCTCATCTTCGACAACAATGTATCCTTTATTTTTTGCATGTATCCTTTATTTAACCACATTAAAAAATCTCTTCTCCAAGAGAGACCTGGCCAAGAAGGCTTGAGCTAGCGATGGCAAATGAAAACAAAGCAGGTAAGCCTGGAACTTGACCTACCTCATTTGTAATATCATAGACCACAATGGCTGCCTGTGCACCTCTGTAGTACATGGGAGCCAGACTGTGGTAGCGCTCCTGACCGGCCGTGTCCCAGATCTCAAACTTGACCGTTGTGTCGTCCAAACATACCGTCTGAGTCAGGAAGGCAGCTGCAGAGGCACAGAGCAGAGGGACCGGCGACAAGTGGGTATTTAAACGCTGCGCTAATCAAATGTGTTGCAGTCAAAGTAAGAGAGGCCAATGCAGGAAACACCCGGGCTTGACTCAGTCCACATTTGACAATATTAAACATATTTTACAATAAACATCCAAAATAAGACTGGGTGCAATAACTGCTGTGAGATTCACTCAGACACGCTTTTTAAGCCTTAATTTACTTTAAACCTTAATCTGCTCTGCCAACAATGCTGATTTTAATGGGAACTGTAAACATTACTTAAATGTTAGGAGTTGTTTTTGCCTAATCAACTGATGTGAGCAGACTAAGGACACCATTTCATCTTAGCACACAGCCCAACAGTGATGGGATGGCAGGAATCTGATTTGACTATACGGTTCTCCGCAGTGAGCACAGTACTTGTGTTGCCCAGCAATGAGGGTAAGTTTATCACGATAACAGACTGCAGCAACCTAATTCACCCAGTTATTTGCATAGTTGCCAGTTCCTATAAGACATTTTTACACTGGAAATTCTCAAACTCCCCTTTCTCCCCAACTGAATCCCACACTGGTTGCATGCTCTTTTGGGGAGTTTAAGTTCCAATATTTTCTATTTTGGGTTCTCACCGGGTACTCCGTTTCCTCCCACAGTCCAAAGACATGCAGTTAGTGGGGCTAGGTTAACTGGCGATTCTAAATTTCCCATAGGTGGGAATGTGAGTGTGAATGGTTGTCTGTCTTTCTGTATTAACCCTGTGACACACTGGACACTTGTCCAGGGCTCTATGGAAGCTGGGATAGGCACCAGCCCCCCCACGTCTCTGAATTGGATAAGTGAAAGAAAATGGGTGGATGGAGTTGATTTGATTGCCTTAATTTTTTAAATCTATGTTCTGTCCCGGGACTATGACTCTTACTACAGCTATGTGCTTGCAGCTTTAAGATGAGCTTAACATCCAGTACATATTCCAATATGTGGTTCACTGGAAGTCTCAGAGCTGGCCCATGCACAGGACAAAAACAAACAGGGCAATCCTGATTTATGATGATGTAAGGATTACATACCTCCGATTGTGCTCTCTTGGAATTCATGAAACTGACCCTTAACAAAACGAAGTACCAGACTTGACTTTCCCACCGCTGACTCTCCTAAAAGCACGAGCTTGAACTGGCAAATCTTGTTGCCTGCATTTGGCCCGTTGGGTCGTGTGGCTCCGCCTCTACTTGCCATGTCACACTGTCAGGTCTCGTCTCAGATGTGAAAAACTGTAGAAAATACCTGAGGAAGAGACAAAAAATAAAGCAAAGCGTCACCATCACAGAAAATCTATATGAAGTGATACTAAATGAAAGATGGATGGGTGCATGGATGTGAATTCATGGTAATTCTGTCCATGAAAAACATTTAACAACAATTAAAGCACCAATTTATTTATTTATTTATTTTTGTTGGGGGGGGGGCGTCTCTGGATTCTGCATTCTGGTACCCCCCCAACCCCACCCAGAGGTTTTGTCCTTTCCCCAAAGTAAAATCACAAGGACTGTGATTTTAAAAAAATTGTACCTTTTTTAAAAGCGGAATTTAATTTAGCATTTTGTTTATTAAACGGGCAAAAACAAAAGGAAAATGCATTAAGTACACAACACAGGGTCATTTCCCTAACAATACACAGAGCAACTGTGACCCACAAAGGCAGGAAAACCCAGTGATTGACCGTTGTCTTAAATTATTCAGCTTTAACCCTTGGTCAGGGGCCCACAACACCTTTACTAAATCTAAAGTCAAACGTCCAAGAATTCCTCACTAAAAAGCTCCTGGAAGATGCATTTTTATGCACAGATTGCTGCATTTTTTTGTGCATGAATTGACTACAATATTCAGAACTTAATCTGTTGAGTTTTATAACATTGTTTTAACTATATTTCTTTCGAAACTCAGAGGCAAAGTGTCACAGCTAATACCACAAACACGAAGGGAAACTTGCTCTAGATTGTTACACATTGACACATTAAATATGGTTTCAAATTACCCGACTTTCATTCTGCCATAGTAACTAGCTGCAATAACAGGTAGAGAGAGGAGTCTGTCTGACATAAGTCCAGTTTTTCGGGAAATGATGTCATACATATATTTAGGCTTATGCTTCCAGCCTACCTGACTTGTGCCAGTCTGGCTGTGAAAACCCCAACAGACACACAAACCACTTTTGTGTGTGGCACACGGTTACAAAGGGGATTGCGGCACGAGTCTGGGCACATATGTGGGACAAGGTATCTGGAATGTTAGTGTCTTTTTTTATCATTATTATTGGTTTGTTTGATTTGTTGTGTCATGGGTTTGCAGTAAAGGAAACAATAACAACAACAGATTATCTCTGTAGCCGATACATTTCACACTCCCACCGCCCAACTAAACACAGGACATCGCTCCAAAAATAATTGCTGTCAACTTCGAGCATTGAAATCGCGTTACGACACACAGATAACCACAAATAACCTGTTGTGTTGCTGCTGACTGGATCGTTTTAGTTGGCAGTAACTGCTAGCGTTAGCAACACGGCTAGCTCCTAAGTTCAAAATGTCCAGCCCGAAACCTAATCTCTGTTTATTATACAGCACAATTCAGCCCGTGTAACACTGGTGCCAGTGCGGGGAGCAGCAGACCAATCAAGCTTACACGCAGTAAACACGGCACTTACATAAGGTCTGAAAATGCTCAAACTCAGATGATGCAGGTTTGGGTGTGTACAGCTAGTGACAGCTAGCTAACGTTAGCCCCATGACGGTGAATTAGACAACTAGCTTATCAAGCAGCGTTTGGGAGAGGGCTGCAGCTGTTTGTGATAGTAAAAGTGGATTGATGCTAATGTTCAGGTGATCTGAACGTGACGACTAATCCAGATTTACCAGCAATATCACCTTAACCAAGCTAAGTTGAACGGCCCTTCCAGTGTCGGCTAGCTAACGCTAGCTAGCCAAATAATAGGCACTGGGCAGGTTAGCACTGTTCAGCTGCGGCCGCATCGGGAGGAGCCCTCCGGATAGCCACCAGCTAGCCAGCTAAAGCTAATATTGGCTACTTACCTATCAAAAACAGGAGCGTAGTTAATATGAATGGTATCTCCAGGACCGTATTTGCAGTAGTTCAGCGTGCGTTCACAGTGTGTCGAGTATCCAGCCAGCTGCTGTAACGTTAGATTTCATAAGGCTCCGCGATCTCGCTCTCCCACTTCTTTCAACTTCCCTTTTCGCATTGTACGAAGGATGATGACAGATCGCATGACTGGAATTGACAATCCGCCTGCGTATCAGCACGCCCAACCAATCACAGGTCAAGATTTATCCCCAATTTACTGAAACGTGTCGGTCTCCAAAATAACAAGACAGAGTAATAATAATAATAATAATAATAATAATAATAATAATAATAATAATAATAATAATAATAATAATAAATCCTTAGTTAGGATATAGGCTGCAAGGTGGAATTTGGTTATACCACTGAGTTAAAACAATAAATATATAACAGGTCATTCACCTGGTAACCCCGTTAGTTTGCACGGTGTTAGATTCGCCTGAATTTAAAATAAAATAATATTTTTTTTAAAGCTGTTGCTTGGCAACGGAACTTAAACAGGAGCCCAGCTCTGCGGCTAACGCGACAGTAACCTGTTTCATCAAAACATTCCATAAGCAGTTAAAGAACAACTTTACACACAAGCGTTACACTGCTACATCTGGATCCAGTATGCCCGATAGAAATACTTCTAGCGAAGTGAAATGTACGGGCAGAAGCCTAAATATCCGGTCGGTAAGTCTTCTTTCAGACAACTATACTCTGCTAGCTTAATGCTGTTGTATTGTCTAAGTTTTTGTTAAACACACGTTTATTTCTCTAACGCCAACGGTACTGGATGGTTTGGGTTTTTTCCTTATCTGCAGGCCGGGAAAGTGATACCTCCAGGAGACGATATTAAGACCTGCTTACAAGAAGTGGAAAGAGTGAGTTCATTTGTGTGTGTGGACAGACATGGCACTCAGAGCATCCGGAAACGGGGACAATTGTGGGGCTATTCTGAGGAGCAATGATGGTAAAGGGTTTACAAGACAGATGTGATCAAGAGGGCAGCAGAAATGACAAGAAATATATCAACAGTTCTATTTCAAGTGGCCAAAAAGGTCTGGATTGAGTCATAAAGATACTTGCAAAACAGGTCATTTCTTTATATAACCTCTAAATCCTGTTGCTACAGTCTATTTATGAATATAAGCAAAGGACACAGAAACATCAGAAATTAATTTTTGTTTGTCACTTTTTGGCACAGCACCGGTCCCCCCTGTAATATGATCTGAATCTAGTCCACTATATTTTGGATAAAGGAAGATTTTTATTTGTACTTCATATTCTAACTCTTTACTTTTTATTTTTCAGATTTTAAAATATAAATCTGCTGATGCATTATGTTATAAATTATACCAGCCTTGTGTCTGTGTAGATTCTCAGTCATCCAGGTCATCGTAGTCAATACCAGCATTGTATAAAAAAGTAAATAAATAAAACTATCAAAGTGATATACAAATTAATTAAGCAACAATTTAAGATTTCATTATATGATATGATTTTGTGTAATGCTTTACGTAGTACAATTTCGTGCAAAAGCTTTTGTACTATTACTTAGGGGTTATGGTTAGCTATTACTTATGACTTGTGACTTTTACTTAAGTAAATATACTTGTGAGTGGAGAGAAGTTTTAATTTTATTCCATAAGAAAATACTCAAAGTCTTGAAGTATATTTATAAAAGAAAAATGCTGGTAATGCCCATGCATGTGAGCCATGGAAATGAGAGTTAATTTAAATACTTCAAAATAGGTGGAGAGGTCACTGATAAAGCACACTGCTTTAGAATCAAGTTAATAAGCAGTATTAAAACAGCTGGTTTACCCCTAATGAGATCACTAATCTGATGTTGGGGTCTTTTTTTTTTTAGGGAAATTGTGTGAAATTGTGTGCGAACTCTTTCTCTGCACCTTCCAGCCCCTGACTCTACCTGCGGTGAGGAAATACCGCAACAGCAGCCGGCCGGGACCAGGAGCCATCGGAGTGCACACGGGCAGGGCGACTGACCCAGACGTAGCCAGCGCTCTTGTTCATGGTGTCATCACCAAAGCGACCCTCCCTGTGAGTACAAGCCTCCTCGAGTTATTAAAGCATATTGATTTAAGGCTCACATAACTTACATCTAATCAATTTAAGAGAAAAAAAAAGTCTTTATATATATTCAAAAACGTGTCTGAGTAATGGTTTTAAAGCACCACTTCACTCAGTGTGTTTGGGTCAGGATTACTTTTTTGACCTTCTGTAATCACGAATAAAGTAGTATACGCATTAACAAATCAGTAATTATCAAATAAAAATGGTAAACGGACTGATATTTACTTGAGCACTCAAAGTCCTTTCTTACTACAAATAGTATCGTGTCTGTAACTCTACATAATCTGACTTTGACTTTGAAGAATAAAGAATGAAGAATATTTTGGTGCTAAAGATTTATTGGTCAAAAACTGACAAAAAGCCTCATAACTTAGAAACCATGATTCTTACAAGTGTGGTGTGTGTTGCCAACATATAGAAAGTTCAAAATGTCATGTCACATATGACCTTTGACCTCTCCTTCAAGGTCAGGAAATTGAGCTGAAGGTACTACTGCATATAAAGGTCTTTAAAACAGTTTCTTATTGTGTTGTTTGTATTGATAGCATATGGGCACAACTGGGATGCTATATAAATATATAAACATCACTTTACTTTGGATCTCTGACCTCTTTTTCAAGGTCAAATAAGGTCAAACTTTCAAAAAATGTCTTTTATCTCTAAAACTGCTTAAAATGATGCTGCCTTTGTTTGTATTGGCATCATTTAGGAAATGATGCAGGTATATGTGCACTCTAAATACCACATTATAGCTTGCCTTAAAATATCACGTCACATTTGACCTCTGATCTCACTTTTACATTTCACACCTGCCCTTCTTTCAAGCTGACCCCAATAATGCATCATTGTTACTGCATTACAAACTTCTTAAAGTGCATTTAAAAAGAACAATGAAAACAAAATGAATATATACAAAATAAAATACTATTCCTTTAAGAGTAAGTGGTGCCCAGAGCGTGAGCTGCTCTGGTGGAGGTCTGCGCTCTCTCAGTGATTCTTGTTAATCTTTGAATAGATCGAAGGTGTTTCAGCACGATTTCTGCACAGGTTCAAACCTTTCTACACATCCAAAAACATGTAACACACGCAGTATCTGTGTTCTGGCATCGTCGTTTGGAGTCGAGCACATCTCACCCGAGGCTGGCGGTAAACTGTGGCAAACTAACACTTCAGCAAACAGTGGCTCACAGCTTACTGGTTTTCCGGTGCAATAAATATTCTCTGACCTGCGTGTGTGCGCGTGGCTCCAGAGGAGAGGCGGTGCAGGAGGGTAATTATGTTTACCTCCAAAGATTGAGTGGTTGTATGAAGTAATCATTTATAATCATGTAATGGAAGTAAAAAAAGACCCACCCCTGTCAGAGGCAATCATTGTATTATGGTGTTATACTGTAGCAGTTTCCCTAAGTAAGTTATTAGCTTTTTTTTTCAGGATTTCACGCCCCTAATGCCCCTACTCAAATCTAATTTTTGCTGGGAGGCTGACATTGATGATGGTTTTTATGTTTCATGAAGGTTTCCCTTTATTCACATCTGAACCTGCCAGCGTGTTTTGTGATGTCACCTTGTTCGGAAGCTGGTGTTCAATTAATTTATGGCACAGTGTTGCTTTGCAAACCCAATATTACCTGTACAATGACAAAATTAGAATATTGAATTAAGATATTTATTTTTACATGATTCATACAGAGTGGAAGCTTTCTAACTCCTCCACCAAAGACCTTATTCCAGCAGAAGTTGGAGGAACTCAGTGAACCTGTATATGCATTAAATAAGAAAGCTCCTCTTGGCCGAGGGCGCGTCCAACGTGCCGAAGCTCCCGCCCCCTATAATGAGAAAACTGCGTTTGGTGTGAGAACAACAACGGGTATGTATGAGCATGAATCAAAAGCAGATGAAACAACGAGAAAATAGGTTCAAGTCTAAATGTTCAGACTTTTAAAATATTTTGTTTTACTTTATAAAGTTTATGCGCTTGATTATTTCTTTGTTGTAGCAATAACTCTCTGAAGCCTGTTTATTTCCCCTGAAATATTTATTGCTTAAAAGCAACGTCACAACAAAGGAACAATCGACCAAACACAAATTTGTGCTAGGTTTACGTCAGTGAGCTTCCTCTCTTCTGGATGTCTCCCGTTCCTTTTATCAAGGTTTCGGTGTGCATGAGGTTATTAAGCATCAAAGAGCAGAGGAGGCGGAGAGGGACGCTGCGGTGGCACACGGAGCGTCCATCCGCTGCTATAACACTTATTCTGTTGGTAAGAATTAAGAAAGCCTTACTTCACTTTAACTGCCGACAGCGTATTTGCGGGATTCATTTCATTGCTTTTGACACCGTGCGATTATCTTGTTTCGTTCCAGGCGAACAAATTAATAGAAAGTATGACTGGACGCGTCACAGTAAAGACAGCAGGTTCGGGATCCCCACGCCGCATTTCGACGATGGCCGTAATCTGAGCAAAACCCTCCTCTGGCTGGGGGAGTCGCAGAAGTAAGCACCGAAATAAAGCAGCCTTACAAGCAGATCTTTTCTTCTCAACTTCCTCAATTTACGCATCTGCTCAGAGTTAGTTAAAGTTAATTAAGTTAAATCAGACTTGAATTGTGCAAATTTTTTTCATAGGTTTTACAATCCAGCTGCTTGGAAGAGATCTGGGGACAGAGAAAAGATGGCACAACACTTGGGAATACCCATGAACAAGTACTTTTTCCCCACTCTCTATAATGAATTATCTAAATGATCTCTGTAAAGTTTGATTTAATTTTCTTATTCGTTTCAGGAGAGAAAAAACATTGCCTGTTCCACCTGATCACACTTTCGGGCTTGTCCTGCCACCGCCGGATTTTGGTAAATTTTGTATAAAAATGTCCTTCTGTGTAGCATAAGGGAATGTGTGGCATGTGTTTAGAAATCCTTCCCTGACAGGCGCCGGAGATCTGATCTACTCTGCAGATCCAGTGCAGCACAGGAGAGGCCCGGACAGACGGCGCTGCATGGTGAACGCAGTGACGCACCTGCTCAAGAAGGTAAACTTTGAAAACTTCCCCTCCTCGCTCAAGGTATTCAAACATTATGATAAGGTATGAATCATGACTGTCAACATTAAAGCGTCAAAAATAATGAGAGAATTCTGAAAGTGGACAAGAGCCATCAGCCGCAGCTGTAACGCACAACACTGATGAAGGCTGATTTCTGCCACCCACAATCAGTGTTATTAGTCGCACGTAGGTTGGATAATTCAGTCTCTGCGGTGAGGAAGTCAAGCTGCTGGGTTTAAGATAAGGCCAGCGATGTGGGACTCTGTTAAAGTAGCAGTGCTTCTATAATTCTCCCTTTGCTGAGTTGTGTCACACTTGTAAACACAAACTGTATTCATCAGAGATTGTTACTTATGAACAGACTGTTGTACCTGCTTGCAGCCAAAGCCTGCTGAAGCATGATTAATCAGTGTGCTATTGGCATAAATGTGCACCAAAATTCTTTAAATACTTATTCATGTTCAGATTGTGTTTCTAGAGACGATGCATCTGTTTGTGTTTCCTGCCAGAAAGAAAAGGGGACGATTGACAGAGAGGACCTGCTTGCAGTCTGCCATCAGCTGAACGTGAGCGAGTCGGTTCTGGATGACCTGTTGGATTCCTGCGACATGGACGGGCTCATCAACTACCTGGAGATTGTCAACTTTATCAAGTGGAAGGACAAGAGGCCCATCAACAGTGGAGAGCAGTGCAGTGTTACCGATGGTAAAATAAAGGCAGTTTAATATATCAGTTTATTTTAGGCTTCTTCACGAAACTCAAACTGACAACACCAACATCACAGAATGCTTAATAAGCCATGAGACTTCATTTTTTTTTATCATTTTGTCTCTGTTACATGTGAGGGCTAATTTGTTGGTAACATTCCCTGATTATTTCATTTCCTGCAGCGTGTCAGACAAGCTCAACTCCAGCAGACATAGAAAGAGTGCTGGCGCAGCGCTGTCAGGCCTTAATTGAGCCAGAAACTTTGAGGCAGCCGAGGGCAGCCCCGGACCACTTCAGAACTAGTTCCTCCCTCATTGGGGCTGCCGGGGCTGGTCCATTCCCATCAGGTAGGTCAGGAGACGAGGTTTGCGCTGACAGATGCTTTGCACTATTAAAGCTGCCTCTCACTTTGGCACGGGAACAAGGAAGCGAGCGTGTGTGCCAGGAATCCATTGTCATAGCCAGAAACATTTGGATATATGCGTGGCCACTCCCTCGTAAACAAATCTCTTCCAGATGCACAGTCATGACACAGTTCAAAACACTGTCTATCAACATATGCAAACGAGTAATTTTTAAATAAAATATACCGTGTTTGAGTAATGTTGCAGCACTTCCTGCGTGAGATGTTTTACATTATGCATTTATGGAAACTTACTTTTGTATTTTAGAAATGTTTTTTTGAAGTTTGCTAACTTCGCTAACGGCACTTCCTTGTGCATCGTTGGGTCTCCCTTTGCACAGACGCACGGACGTGTGGGATCCCCTCCGTGCGCACCGACCTTCCACCTCCACGAATTAAAAAATTCAGCGACAGACATAATTACGGAGATGTGGCCACAGCTGCAGAGCTTCTGTATCCATCAGTTCATGACCTGCAAGGCGTTTATAAGGAACACTTCTTCTGTCCTCGCAGCAAGGACGAGGTATGGCCTACACACTGCCTGTCACATCTCACTGTCTTTTTTATTTGTAGTAAAAAATATGATTATTGTTTACCAAAGGAAGAGTTTGTTTCCCATTTTCTGTGATTTCCTGGATGAAAAGCTCCACTTATTACAACAACATGTAACTGGAGACGTGACATAAGCAATGCCTCCGTTGTAACATCATTAGGCCTGTTGCTTTTCAAGCTGTATGACAGCTGATGTGGTTACGCTCATTATCTGCATCTGAGGCTGACCCACATAATTTATCTGCCTGAGAAAAGCTTCTCTTTTTTCACACACTTCAGAATATTCAGTCTGTTTTTAATTTGACATTAATCAGGACGGCTCCAGTAGTCGGCCAGGACCTCGTTTGTTCATAAGCTACGTGCATAAATGCGCCTCAGTGTGCTGAAGGTGCGGAAATACAATAATGGAAATAAAATGGTGAAAGTAATCAGGAGTTCTTCCAAAGCTGCAACCCCCACAAGTCAGAACAGAAGCACCAAAATTTGCATTTCCTGTAAAGACACTTAAAGCTGGCTTCAGAAGAGGGTCAGTGCCCCTAGAATGTCATAGGAGGCTCCCAGCCTACAGCAAACGTGCACGTTTGTAGCATTTTGGTGTCTACGGCTAATTTCCAGGCATATTTAAATGCGTGGCTGCTTTGAGTGTCAGGTGGGGGGCCAACAGTCTTCTAACCTCAGTTCGACTGTGTTTGTGCTAACAGACTTCATGTTAGCGCTAATTAACGGTCAGCCGCACCTTGCTAACCGTTAACCGACACCTCTCAACGTCTTTCTCACAGATGGCAGAGATCCTCAGGAATGTCGGCGTGAATATTTCTGAGGAGACGTTTGAGGAAGCCTGGAAGCTCGCCTCACTGCAGCAGCCCACCAGAGAAGTCTGCGTGGAGAACTTCCGCAACGTGCTCAGGGAAATAAAAGCAATCTAGTACGGACAGTAATTTGTTTCCTTTTGTCAGGGAAGCTTTTTCATTCTCATAGTTCTCGGAGCTCGTCAGGTACAGCAGCAAAGAAAATCCTGAACTGAGAGGCTGTTTGCGTTTGTCTTTGCTGTTGCAATGCAACAGTGTGATTATGCTGCTTAAACAGCAGCAATGTATATCCCCGCATTAATATGAAAGTCTCTGAGAAAGAATGTGTTCAATTTGATTCTTTTCTGTGCCTGTATGTCCTTTAATAAAACTGAACCCTCCACTAACGAGAACCACGTCCTCTACGTATTAGTTATTTGTGTCATATGTTTTATGGATAACAATCTGTTTAGCTGAATTAAAAATTGATTTAAAAAATATATAAAAAGGACACAGAAAAGAACCGCTTTTTAAAAAAAATCTTGACCTATTTTTTGGATTAAAGCTTCCTTTCCTGTTAATGAATTGGCTGGAAGCCACTGAACAGTTTCTGGCAGAACATCCGTTCAGAAGGAGGTGAAGAGACAAACTGTACTTGCTGGGGCTTTTTCTGTTTTTGCTATATGGAATTATTTCTTGCGTCATCAGGTTGGTCGTATGCAATGTTACGCTGAAGACCTGAGATGTTCTTTGAAGCTTTATTTTCATCACTGGGAGCAGCGGCAAACAGCTTATCTGCTTTGTGCATCACAGAGCAGATTTTATAGCCATTATCTGTTTTCTGACTTCAGACCCTCTCACATTTCCTCAGAGGACACGAACAACATCACAGAGCCTGTTTTCATCTGTGGTTCGTTTCTCTTGGCTGAATATTGTGTCTGTGTGACTGTAACGGAAATGCACACATTAAAAAAAGGACACCCTACGAATTGTGACAGAAACTTTTTAATTAAAAATATTTTTGAAATTTTTGTTACACTGACCATTTTTCAGTCTTTGTATGTTGTTGATGCCACCCACTGTTTGTATTCGCTGGTCATTTTGTATCAGTAGCATTCACTCGTACCACTGCCATTCAGGGGCTGAGCCACTAAACCAGGGGGGGCCCAAACATGCGGCCCGCGGGCCATTTCCGGCCACGCCCCCTACTACAATTTGGCCCTTTAAGTGACTTTTTTGACATTTTGCCTTCTTCTCCAATCCAGAGGGTTAAGCAGAATGTCAAAAAAGTCACTTAAAGGGCCAAATGGTGTGTTATTTTTGACATAATTCGCGGGCCGGAAGTAGGGGGCGTGGCCGGAAATGCCACAAGTTTGGACACCCCTGCACTAAACTATCAATGCTGCCATTAGTAAATAGAGGGCTCACTCCCACCTGAACAACATCTGCATAGTAATGAAATGCTGACATGTCAAAGGCGCTGCTCCTATATGTAATAAAATGTGTCTATAAGCAAAATAAACATGCAATATGTAAAAACAGCAGTTTTAGCGTTTGCTGTGCATTGGAAACAACGCTGCCATGAAACTGTTGAGCTGGGGTTAAATACTAACTGGTACATTCTCTGAATCTTGTCACTTCTGTTCTGTCTCGAAGTATTAGATTGGATGTCCACACATATTCATCCCATAATTCTATTAATCAGCCTTACAATGAGACTCTGCGGCGTCTTTGGAGCTGGGACACATGCAAACATACAAACGCATTAAAGAAACATGAGGAATTGTTTGCAATCTGTTTCGCTAACTAGATTAATGAACCAGTTGGCGTGTAGCCTGGACTGATTCCCACGTCAGAACATAAAAAAAAAGAAAAAAAAAACCCCAACAAAAAAAAAAAAAAAGATA
>VUQK01001542.1:0-13020 GCA_015106715.1 Bujurquina vittata
ATAAATGTGGTAAATTAATTAAATATAATAGTTAAAGAATTATTGAGAAAGAAAAAAAAAAAAAATAAAAAAAAAAAAAAAAAAAAAAAAAAAAAAAAAAAAAAAAAAAAAAAAAAAAAAAAAAAAAGAGGACTAGTGTCGGTCAAAACCAGCCTGGCAATTGGACCAGTCGGTCCATTGGATGTTACATTACCTCAAAGTATATAAGTTACAGATCAAGCATGAAATGAACAAACATTAATTAAACTCAGTTGTTTAAATAACTAAAAGCTAATAGAGTTGTTTGGATTTCCGCATAATAACAAATGATTTGTTGGTCATTTTCCTTCTGTTTGTTTTAATGTTGAAATTTTGGCTTTAAACATAATAAATAGAGATTCTTGACTAAAAAGTAGTAAGAATCAAAGTACACCCCCCCACCCACCTCTCTACTGGTGCTCCAGGAATGCCACTACCAGCAAATGGAACCAGAACAGCATTACGTTCTTCAGTGAGGGTCAGACGACACTCCAACAGCTGGGACTCCCTTTCAACATCGTCCTCTGACTTATCTACAGGCACGTTCACGGGCAAACAAAAGAAAAAGAAAAAGTAGTTAGAGTCCTCAGACAAAATTATTGCCAACCCCCCCAAAAACACACAAACAAAAAAAGAAAAAAGTAAACACAAACAAAAAAAGAACCCCAACCTGCGTTGAGTTTTGAAGGTTTTGCAGACATCACATTTTCAAGAATTATGATAGCAGTCACCAATTCTTTTTTTGAATTCAGATACACTCAACAACCATTATATTAGGTACACCTTTTAGACATGCGGACATGGCTAAGATGATCTGCTGATGAAGTTTAAACATCAGAATGGGGAAGAACATTTATTTTTTTTTAACTTTGAACGTGGCGTGCCTATTGGTGCCAGATGGGCTGGCCTGAGGATTTCTGGGATTTGCCCACACAACCCTCTTTAGAGTTTACAGAAAATGATCCCAAAATAAAAAAAAAAATCCAAAACAAAACATCCATCCACTTCTGCCATATCAACATTTCCCCATTGTGCGACAAATAAAGGGATCCTGTTCAGGGTTGCCCGGGCAGCGGCATTGTGTCACAAACCCCAAATAATCTCAAACTGGAGTCTTGAACATGGGAATGAGTTCACTGGACTCACATGACCTCCACTCTAACCAGATCTCCACCAGTTTGCATCATGAATGTGCAGATGACAAATCTGCAGCAACTGTGTGCTGCCATCATGGATGTATGGACTAACTCTGAGGAAAGTTCCCAGCACATTGCGGACTCTGTGCCGAAAAGAATTAAAGCAATTCTGAAGGGAAAAAAAAGAAAAACCGGACTAGTGAGATGCACCTAACATTTCCCCCCCTCCCTTCTTCCTTTGTTTCCAGATTGAGTGTTTTCAAGGTGTACCTGGTTTGGAGACGATCTTCTGCAGCTGCTGGTCCAAATATTCCTGTCTCTGAGTGAGTGTGACCAGCCATTGCTCCCTCATCCTCTCCAGGTCCACCTCCTACACATACATACAATGGTAGGGAGACACACTTATGTTAGATGGGTAGAAACAACCTCTGTTACAAGCAGACATATTATACTGTTATTTAACAACTCATACCTGATAGCTATCCATTTCTTCATCTGTGCCCTAAAATGTAAATTGAAACATTTAAGAGATAAAATATTTTTTAATCATATTCAGCAGGGAAAGTCTAAAAAATAGTGGCCTTACCCATTGTGGGTCATTTTTGGAGAGACGCATCTGTCGAACTTTTACATCTCCAATAGACACAGAAAGGATAGAGGCTGCAATGAGGGGCATGGTGCCTGAGTCTGGGACTGAGCGCACCTCCAACTGTACTCGACGAGACTGTCCCTGGAAGTACAGAAAAGAACAGTTAGAGATAGTCTAACTCCTTTCTTTACATTTATTCCAACACACAAAGATCCAAGGTACCTGTTTGAGCTGAAAGATTCCTCCTGTGCGGACATCTTTAGCGGGAACCACTTCGACGGCTGTGAACTCGCCCGCGTCATTAAGCTCCATCACCTGCACCCACAATTCAAGTTGACGGGTCACCTCACTCCACCTGCAAGACACGGCATCATCAGGACACAGTAAAAAGAACAAAAGACAAGAATGTTGACTTAAGTGGTGGGAGTGGGGGGGTAGCCTTAAAGAGCTGTAATGGCTGAGGCACAGACTCGCTAGTCAGGAAAAAGTCCAAATGTCAGAATTCTGGTCGCCCAATTTTTTCCCCCCACTGGCCCTAATTGTCTTCTGTAGTCTTGCAAACACTTTCCTGTGAAATTTATGGGCTCAGTCACTCATTTTGGATCATATTAAGTAAAAGATTAAGTCTCCTTTGTAACTCCTGGTCATTCTGTTTTAATGTTGTTTCTTTGTGCTCAGCCAATGAGTGTGCAGTTTCACAGACTCCATGGTCACATCAGTTTTGTGCAACCAAGATGGCAGCGGAGGAAACATTTATCGAGGCTTCAGAAACCAATGAGCAGCTATATCCATCTTGTATACTGTTTATGGGCTGCACCAAGACAAACAAGGAATACAAAGAATATTTTGAATTGTGAATAATGCAGAGTCCAAGAATAAAGTCATGGAGTTGGAAATGAGCATAACAGGTTTACTTTAAACTGTCCCCTGTTCTCATGGGCTCAATTGTAACTGGGAAAGTTAAGAACACAATTAAGCACATGACAGCGTTACGCAGACTTCTTGGCTGCACATCCATGATACAAATCTCCCATACAACACATCCCAAAGGTGCTCTGTTGGATTGAGATCTTTTGACTGTGGAGATCATTTGAGGCCCATGAACTCAGTGTCATGTTCAAGAAACTAGTTTAAGTTGATTTGAGCTTTGTGACATGGTGTGTTATTCTGCTGGAAGAAGTCACCAGAAGATGGTACACTGATCATGGACATGGTGGGCAACAATATTCAGACAGGCTGTGGTATTTAAATAATGCTCACCTGGTACTAATGGGCCCAAGTGTGCCAAGATAAGATCCCCACACCATGACATCACTGCAACTACCCTGAACTGTTGATACAGGGTGTTTTTCTAGTCTTCTGCTGCCCAGTTTTGGTGTTTCCTATTCTAAGCTGACCGGAGTGGCACCCAGTGGGGTCCTCTGCAACTCTGCAAGGCTGAAACTTGTTGTGCATTCAGAGATGGTCTTTTGCATACCATGGTTGTAGCAAGTGGTTATTTGAGTTACTGTTGCCTTCCTGTCAGCTTGAAGCAATCTGGCCATTCTCCTGACCTCCAACATCAGTGAGGCATTTTCTCCCAGAGAACTGGTGCTAACTAGATATTTTCTCTCTTTTTTTTGGACCAGTCTCTGTGAACCTAGAGAAGGTGTGGAGAAAATCCCAGGAGTTCAGCAGTTTTGGAAATACTCTTGACCACACCTGCATGTCTAAATGCACTTAACCGCTGCCATGTGATTGGCCAATTAATTATCTGCATTAACGAGCAGATAAACACATATGCCTAATACAGAGACCAGGGAGTTAATACAGTACATCCAATATCAGTACATATATTTTGCAAGACTATTCAGGCAGGCAGACAGTTAAACAGCCCTACATGACAAGGAAAGATATTAACTCCACAATCTGGTCCATTTTTGATGGCCTTGTGTTTTCATGTTTGTTCTAAAACTTCCCTTTTCCCAGTACTGAAGACACCGTTTATGTGCTGCTTTTAAGATGTTTTTTAATGTTTGTGTCACCGGACCTCTCTCTGAGGGATCTGGTCTTGGCTTGGATGACTCCTAGGTCCCACAGTGCCAGATTCCTGCGATGGTTAGCCTGTTTGTGGCCGTACACTTCGATGGCCACCGCCCCCTCAGCCAGAAATTCCACAAAGTCCTCCGATACTGGCACAGACAACTCCTGAAGATGATGGAAGGGATATTTTCTTTTAGTGACAACTCATTTGTTGATCACAACATGTATTGTCCTTAACCATAGAAATTTTTCACCTTGGCGCTGTCAAAGACCACAGTACACTGAGGGTCTCTGGAGGCCGACGATGAGCTGGAGGAGGCCACCTCTGGAGCAGTGAACACTGGCTCCTCCTGCCCCCAGAAGTGATACTGGCAGAAGACAAAGTTGGACAGGTGGCGAGGAAGTCCAGTGGCCTGGAGGAGTTTCACCTGGAAGAGGTGAACTAGGATAAGTGGAAATAAGCAAATACTGCAGTTTTTCATTCTAGTTTCTGACTTTCTGTTGCTTTCAAACTCAAGTTGCAACATTACAGAAATGTAATGTGCTTGACGGGAAGCTTTCAGAAATTAATTTTGTTGTAGGCCCAACTGAAGCTTCAATACATATGAATTTATAGCAAAAATCCCAAGGCTGATTTGATTTCTTAACATTAAGGAGGGTCTTTAACGTCTTGGCTCATTTCTAACAGACCTGTCGATGACAATTAAATTGCATCTTCTCACCACGCAGTTGAATCTGCGCTCATGTGGATCTCCTTCTGTGCTGCTCAGCTGTTTGTCAGGCCCGCCGTCTTCTTCAGAGTTCTCTGTTCCCCGCCACACTTCAACATGCAGCCGACCCGCCACCTGAAAAACACCCACAAATGCAAAAATGCTTTTTATACTTAGACTTTAGCAAAGGCTGTGCTACATAGACGGACTGAGAGAGATGAGGCCCATCTGATGCCCCACTCTTACCTCTCCCTTCTGGTTGATGATGGGCACTGCGTACTGCAGCTTGATGTCGCAGAACAAGCAGGCCAGGAAAACATTGGCCACACCGATCAGACTGTGATTCTCTTGCTCATCGAAAAATGGGTCAGCACGTTTGAAATAAGATCGCATCATCTTGATCAGGGGAAAAGGACAGAAAAAACTGCTGTAAGAATAATGAGCAGATCGCTCAACTCACTTTGAGGCTTTGAGTTAGTGAAAAAATAATCCCCTCAAGACTTTCTCGTGTAGTCCATCTACTCATTATCCAATTTATGCACACAGTTCAATTCAATTTTATTTATATAGCACCAAATCACAGCAGTCGCCTCAAGGTGGGATACAGTGAGGCTGAATCCGATTCCAGTTGTCATAATGTGACCGCAGCGAGAGATCCACTCACGTTCACACCTACAGCCAATTTAGAATCACTGAAGATGGAGGAAAGATGCTTCAACGTACAGACTGGAGGAACCAGAGATCAACACACTGACCTGCTCTACCTCCTGAGCAAACATTCTTCTAGCGTAACTGCAATTTAATTAGACTCCAAACAACTGAATTAACGATGAAATTTTCCATCCATCCATCCATTTGCTTCCGCTTATCCTTTTCAGGGTCGCGGGGGGGCTGGAGCCTATCCCAGCTGACATAGGGCGAGAGGCGGGGTACACCCTGGACAGGTCGCCAGTCTGTCGCAGGGCCAACACAGATAGACAAACAACCATTCACGCTCACATTCATGTTCTCATTCACACCTATGGGCAATTTATATTTGCCAATTAACCTAACCCCAGTAAGTGCATGTGTTTGGACTGTGGGAGGAAACCGGAGTACCCGGAGGAAACCCACGCAGACACGGGGAGAACATGCAAACTCCACACAGTGAGAGAGAGGCCGGGCCAAGGTGGAATCGAACCCAGGCCTTCCAGATGGTATTCAAACTGTGAGACAGCAGTGCTAACCACCGCGCCACCGTGCTGCGCCTATTATTTTAATTTGCCTTTAGTTTCACTGCACCTTAAATGAACTCAGCCAACCACAGAATTCACTCTACTTCTAATACTCATGTTACTATTAATGGCTATGAGCATATATTCCATAAAACATATTTCATATGTTGTGTATTTTGTGGTTATCTGCTTGAACAAACCATCTCTCAACTCACTGGATTGTCTTCATCCAACTCTTTCCACTCCTGGTAGAGCTCTCTCATGTCCACCAGCCTGTTCTCCATCTTCTCCAGAGCCCAAATCTGCTTCCCTTTACCTTTACGCCGGACCTGGATGGCCGGTTCACTCAGCACTGCATCACGCTGTGACAACAGGGAAACAAAATACTGCTTCTTAACAAATGCTGGGAATACACCAGTTTTTCAAATAATATAGCTTCCTCACATTCAGACACTGCTTTACATCAAGTTCAATCCAAGAGACTTGAAACTATTCACACTATTCCTGCAAGTATGTCAACCAAAGAGTGTTCCATACTTCTGTTTGTTTCAGAAGGTGGTGGATTTTGCTAGGGTTGTCTTTTTTGTATTTAAAGTGTTCTTGCCACAGAAATAAAAAAAAATAACAAAAACCCACAGCACCTTATCAACTAAAAAAACCCTCTGTTTTTAAAGCAGCAGAAATATGCCTTACCTTTCTGTTGGCATCTAGGTTGGCAGCAGGTATCTGCAGAGTGACCAGATACTCTGTCCTTTTGTTGAGCTCTTCAGCAATGAAGCTGGCCTCCTGGGCCAACAGTCTAGCCCGAACTATCTGTTCTTTAAGACGTCGCAGGCTGCGGGTCATCATGGCCTCTCTGCAACACACAAACAGCCCAGCTGTTTAGAGTTTCCTAGATTTCTTTTTGGGGACTTATCTGACTGAGATAAAAGTAACAGCGTCACCTATCCTCGCTCCAGCGCCGCACGCGTTTGTGCGGGCTGGCTGACATGGCGGCAGCAGCACTGCCTGGGAGGCCTGCATCCAAAAGGTGGGAGGGTTTCTCAGGCGTGAGTCGCTGGCGGAGCTGCTGCAGCTCCTGTTCATACATTTGCCTCTGGCGCTCCAGAGCACAGCGTTTCTCCTCCTGGTGCTGCCTCTCCAGGGTCTGTAACACTGATTGCAAGGGGTCTGAAAGAAGAAGCACAGGATAGATGGATGGATGGATTAAGAGACAAGCTATTATTCTGAGTTTAAGTTCTTGGATTACACTGTTAAAACCATTTCGTGGAACCTCATGAAAAACATGCTTTTAATAAAAGATACTTTTTTTTAATGCTGACACAGTGGTGCAGTGTTTATCACTGTCCACTCACAACAAGAAAGTCTTGGATTTGAATGTGCAAACCAGCTGAGACCTTTCTGTGTGGAGTTCACTGGCCACAGCTGTGAATATGAGCGTGCATGGCTGTCTCTTTGTTAGTTCAGTGCGATGACTCCTCCCTATGTTCCTTATTTACTTCCCAGTTTTGTGTAGCAGGCAGAGTGTGAGGCTGGGCCAAACAGGTAACATACTTGTTAGCACTTGGCTAATTGTTTTAAAAAGGGCTTGGTGCCAACATCATCTCTCCTTTCTCCTCAGCAAACACGAGCGTTGAGTTTTGGTTAACTTTATTTGTTGCAAACACCAGTACTTGCATCCACACACCTACCACACTGCTGATTTTAGCCATTACAATTTTTCAAAAAAGAGGAAGCTGTGAGCTCGTTTGTGACACCTGTGACAGACTGGTGACCTGTCCAAAGTGTACTGCGGCATTATGTGTCAAGGCTGGGGCGCGGTGGTGAGCACTGTTGCCTTCTTGCCTCACAGCAAGAAGGTTCTGGGTCTGAATCCACCATCTTTCTGTGTGGAGTTTGCATGGGTCTCCACGTACCCTGGTTTCCTCCCAGGGTCCAAAAACATGCAGTTAGTGGCGTTAAATTAACTGACGATTCTAAATTACCCATAGGTGTGAATGTGAGTGTGAATGGTTGGCTCTGCGACAGGCCGCCGACCTCTTCAGGGTGTACCCTGCCTCTGGCCCTGTGACAGCTGGAGCAGGCTCCAGGCTCCACAAATTAGATGCAGTTTTTTCGCAAACTGATGAACCTCTGCCCATCTTTATGTCTGGAAAAACTCTGCCTCTCTACGATGCTCCAGCCTTTTGTGGCCCTGTGTGAATTTTAAAACAGGTTGCTGCCAGCATCCCAATTTTTTTTTTAACAGGGGTTGTATCATTGTACCCAAAGTTCATGTTTGAGTTTTTCCAAGAAGTTTTGATGGTAGTGAGCTGCACCATTAATTTCTAAACTATAATAACATAAACCAAAACTTGAGCATTGAATTTGGCAGCATTTGCAGGTGTATATAACTTTTGTTACTGTTGGTGAAACTGAACTGTCGCCATTTTTTTCTTTTACGACAACGTCACAAGAAAATATTTAAAAGTACACATTTTGAAACACCATTTTTCATTGTGTCACGTTAGTCTGACTCACCATTGTTCCCCATGCCTTTCATCATGACCTCGGCCTGGGCAAACTCATAGCTGAAGCTCCTCTCGCTCGACACGTCGCTGTGGGCATCCAAACACGCCTTCATCGCAGCACCCTCCTCATCCTCGCCCCCTGTGTGGGGAATATGCCTGGGTAGATTGATCCTGTGTGTGTGTGTGTGTTTACGCATATGAAGAAAACAGCGAGTGAGACAAAGAGGAAGTGTCACAGAGTGAGAGAGAAACGAGAAGTTTGTTACCACATGTAAATAAGTGTCAGAGAGATGATGGTGTGAGAAATAAGACACCACAGGTCCGGACCTGAAAAAGTGGTTGTGTCCCCACAGGATTCTGTCACCATGAAGAAGCTGCACTGGATTTGCAACTTCAACACCATTCACATATGTTCTGCACAGAGAAAACAGATCTAAATGGCAGAAGACAACTGGCAGTACAAAAAAGCATGTATAACTGCAGAAACTGGAATGAGATATTTGTTGTGAACCTAAATAATTTTCCACAATTAACTAAAAACACAAAACTTACAAAAAAAAAGTATTTTTTTAACCATGGTTACCTGCAAGGTTACCACGATTTGCATAAAATGATAAGTTGATAAATGGACCCAAGGTTCATCAAGGTGGAATTTGAGGCATATGACCCATAACTAACACAGAGACAGGTCCACTGCCAGCAGAGCAAAATTAAAAACATACGATATCAGAAAAATATTAAGAGGTTTAACATAATACAGGCTGAAAACAACAGACATTTATAAAGTTGCATATTTTTTTTTTGATTGTTGCATATATTTTTTTGTAATACTCCATGTCAACACTGGCCACAGTGTTTTTCTTTTGAAGTAAAAATGTTACGGGGAAACAAATTGCAGGAATGTGCGAGTACTTTCTAAAACTTGTTGATACTTCTGAACTTTTCCAGAGAGTTACTTTAAGTATTCACATGGGGCAGCAGAACTTTTTTTTCAAAGCAATAGTAACAGTCATTTTGAGTTTCTGTCGAGCTGAATGATTTCGAGATCAGTGGTCACACTCTTTTTAGCTTTTCTTGGGTTGCCACCATCGTGCTTGTTGGCAGTTAAAGCCTCCACAATGCTCGTCATCTAACTGCCAACATTACAAATCTTGCAGGAAAGTACAATTACAGCTGTGAGACTGAGCTACAAACCTATCATAGTGAATGTAGCTCTGATAGCATTGTTAACGTGGGCTGACTACATACCTAGCATTGCGGTGAGGAGTGAGCACCACCCCGTTGTTCTCCGTGACGTCAATGACACAGTGCTCTGCTTGGATGGCCATCCCACACAGCTGGATGTCCTGTGAGTTGGCTGAACCCACACGAGTGTGATCCTGGATACACGAGGAGGAAAAAATGGTCACAAAATACAATATTTAACATTGTGAATAGAATGAGAAGTGAAAGATTGAGTCTATTTGCTGTTGTGCATGCTGATCAGCTGCACCTGTTCAACTGCTCGTTAATGCAAACATCTTATCAGCAGCAACTTAATATATTTAGGCTTGTAGACATGGTCAAGACAACATGCTGAACTTCAAACTGAGCATCAGAGTGGGGAAGAAAGGTGATTTAAATCACTTTGAACCATTGTTGTTGGTGCCAGACTGTACTGAACTAATGGGATTTTACAGAACTTGAAAAAGAGAAAATATCCAGTGAGCAACAGTTCTCTGGGAAAAAATGCCAGGCTATTCAGAGCTGACACAAAGGCAACAGAAACTCAAAAATCCACTTGTTATAACCAAGGTTTGCAGAAGAGCATCTCTGAATGCACAACATGTTAAACCTTGAAGCAGATGGGCTACAGAAGCAGAGGACTGCACTGGGTGCCACTAGTGTCAGACACTGCAATTAACACAGGCTCACTTAAATTGGACAACAGATGCCTGGAAAAAAGTTGCCTGGTCTGATGAGTTGATAATTAATTCTGAAGGCACTAAGCAAAGTGTACCTGACAAAATAGCTGGTGAGCGTATAGTATTTGTGTGTTTGTGCAGTACTTTTAGGTAGTAGACCAGCAGCTCGTTGAGGGCAGGGTCAGCGTTGAGGTTGACCAGAAAGCACTTATCGTCGACCACTCTGATACCAGACGACTGCAGAGAAATGCCCAGGCTCTCGAGCTGCCTCTGACGCTCCTACAGAAAGCACACATCATATTCAAAACATGGACTAAATATATGATTATTCTAGCTGCTTGATGAGAGAAAAGTGAAACATCTCGGCTGAGAGTACTGTGAAACCCTGAAAATGTCTCAGACTGAATTAATGTGTCCGCGGTTCAATAAATTAATGAATTCTGTTTCAGTCCAAACAGGAAATATATTTTTAATAAAATAGGCTGAAAAATTAAGCAAGGCCCATCACAGATGGGGATTCCTCCCGAAATCAATGAAAATATAAAACGAATCTAGAAGTCAGGATAACATTGCAGCCTCATTTCATAACCGTAAACCTTCAACAGACATCTGATTACCTTCTGACAAAACAATTTTGCCCTTTTTTGGAAGCCTTGCCCTAAACTTTTATGCAAATAAACTGATAGATTGATATTTTGTAATCATTTTGGACATTTCTACAAATATATTCTGGTAACTACATCCTACAACAGACAAGATTTCCATGGTAAAAAGATTTGAGAAAGTACACACAACACTCTTGTACAAAAACAACACATGGCAGCTATAACAGTGAGGATTTAAAATGAGTCAAAAAGCCATGGTGACATGTTTTGTATATAGTCCACTGGTTTGTGTGTGTGTGTGTGTGCGTGTGCCTATCACCTGTGCAATAGCCTCAGTCTTTCTAAGTTTCTCCTCCCAGGTGACGGTCATCTCTTGGATCAGCTTCTCAGACTCTTCCAGTCGCTCCTTGAGCTCGGGGGCCTTCATAGACTGAGAATGAGAGCACTGCATTACACTCTACACATATTACTTTGTTATTATCCACAATGCTCACTGATCTGGCACAGGCTGAAGGACACCAAAGTGATCTAAACCTCAGCCTCGGTGAGCTGCTCCTTCAGTTTCTCCACTTCCTCTCGCAGCTCGCGGATGATCCTTGCATTGGGGTCTTCGTTCACCACCGCATGGTTGATGATGTTCTTGGCCCGGTCAGCGTAACGCAAAGTGGACAGCGTCTCATCGTAGTTGTCTGCTGCTGGGCTGATGGTGGCGACCATGGCGGTGCGACTGTTCCCTCCTAAACTGTCCTGCAGGTACAAACACTGATTTAAATAATTCAGTGGCAAATCCCAAAATCTGAGGGTTAAACAAATGTAATTAAGTATGTGAAAGGAAGAGGAGCACGCTGAGTTTGAAGGAGGCAACATTTAACACCATCATAATGCTATCTGGAGTTAAATTAAAGACTAATTTGAAAACCCCAAATTAAAGACCTACAGCTGGCAAATGGAGCTTTTTTCCAGCTGAGTAGAACTAATGAAACAGCAGAGCCTCGAAACTTCATAAAATAACTGACTTTGAAGCAAGTTTCTTTTAACTGAAGATGACTGTGGCGTGTATTAAAGTGAGTATGCAGTGTAAAAGGAACTGCAGCTGTCCTGGTTGTACATTGTGGAATAAAGTTTGCAATTTTTTTGTTCTTGTACCTTGAGCAGCCAGGTGAGCACAGAGTCTCTATAGGGGACAAACTTGCTCTTGTTCTTCCCTGCTCCCTGATCAGCCAAGGCTGAGATGACTAAACCCAGAGTGCTGAGAGATCTGCGGGGAGGAACAGAGAAAGAGGGAGAATAAAAGGAGCTGTAATGGTAAGATTAAAAGTCCACACACAACCAGGCTGAATGCATCTTTGTTCCATGCAATCAGTGAGTCTACATTGTGAAAATTTCTGGCCAAAATTCAACACTGGCACAAAGTCACGAGGCAACATTGATATTTATTGAAAGAAATCTTCCTCCAGATATAACAATGAACCTTTTCAATATGGACCTTAACTAGTTTTACTTAAAAACTGAATATGGAACAAGCAAAGCTTAATACTATACAGCCTAAACAAAGCTTTAACAATGCGTGGCTTCCACATGTAAACATGTAGCAGTTAGCAAGATGACAGCTGCGCGTCTCCCCAATCACAGCCTTCGGCCAGTCCAGTGTTTAGGTTTCAGTGATCGGAACATTCTGATATCCAGATAAGTGATACAGTGTGTGAAAAAGTGTTTGCCCCCTTCCTCATTTCCTGTTTTTATGCATGTTTGTCACACACAAGTAAACACAAAATGCAAGTTGTAAATGAAGGTGTTGATTAGTAAAGGTGAAAAAAAATTCAAACCATCATGGCCCTGTGTGAAAAAGTGATTGCCCCCTTTGTTAAAACATACTATAACTGTGGTTTGTCACAGCTGAGTTCAATTTCCCTAGCCACACCCAGGCCTGATTATTGCCACACCTGTTCCCAATCAAGACATCACTTAAATAGAAGCTGCCTGACACAGTAAGGTCCACCAGAAGATCCTTGAAAGCTACACATCATGCCGAGATCCAAAGAAATTCAGGAGCAATTGAGAAAGACAGTAATTGAGATCTATCAGTCTGGAAAGGGTTATAAAGCCATTTCCTAAGCTTTGGGAATCCAGCGAACCACAGTGAGAGCCATTATCCACAAATGGCGAAGACATGGAACAGTGGTGAACCTTCCCAGGAGTGGCCGGCCGCCCAAAATTACCCCAAGAGCGCAACGATGACTCATCCAAGAGGTCACAAAAGACCCTACAACAACGTCCAAAGAACTGCAGGCCTCACTTGCCTCAGTTAAGGT
>VUQK01001545.1:1094-12560 GCA_015106715.1 Bujurquina vittata
CGCACACAACAAACAGTTGAAAGTGTGAATATTACACAGTGATGATCATGTTTGTGTGTCTGCAGTGTGTTCACTGCTACAATCACACACTGTGAAGCAGCAGCTTCACAACTTCCAAGAACTCGGAATCTGAATCCCAACAAGCTCAGAGACACACTGAAGGAATTCCACAGTGATAGGTTCAGATCATTTTATAACAACAAAGAACACTCACACAGAGACAGTTTTGGTATCCCGCTAGCGAGGGAGACACTTCACCTCTGAAGGGCTCCTGGCCCTACGTAACCTTATATGGTAGTGGAAAAACCCATGGAAGGTATACATTAGCCAAGGTGTATGTGACTTCCTGTGTGTATGTTGTCTGTGTGTCTGTGTGCTGTGGGGGATGTGTTTTGCTGCAGGCTTCAAACAGCCTAAGAGTACGTGGAATGCGGTGACATTCTTTAAGGAAAGTCACCACATGTCCTAATTCAAAATATAAAGAAACAGGTGGATGGATGGATTGATGGGTGCTTGTAATTGAACATTTTGTGTTTTCTTTTGTTACTTCTTAGGTTTTATTATCACTCAGTTTGCTTCATTCTTCCACAGTGAGACACATAGTTCAAAGTTAGTTGGTCTGGACTGAACAGATGGACTGCTTCCGTATTGTTTATGTCTCATGTCTCAGTTTTAATGTGAATTTCCAGTAAATATTAATTCTTTGTAAGAACTACAGATATCAGGTACTATTAACTCGTACACACTCCTCCAATGATACGTATTATAGACTATATACAGTAAATGTATTTACCAGGAGTTCTCAATATTTGGTGGGAAAGAAATGTAATAATAAAACACAGCTCATCTCTGGTCTGGTTTTACATAACAGGGAACCACACAGTACACCTTAGCTCAGAAAATATCAGATAAAGCCCTTTATTCAGTTAGTAATACTGGAACAAACACCCCCAGAGAAACGCACACAGTGAAGATCATATGCACAAGTGCTAAACATGAAACCCATATAACTGGGAGCTTACTACTTGTCCTGAAAACCCATTTTCCTCAAGGCGCCAGTGCAAGTGTTCAGCACTAACATGCTTCTAAATGTGACACATGGGAAAATGGGGTTCCCATTATACTTACATACATTACAGGGCACACAATGACATTTTTTCTGAACCAAACAAAAAGATGATTGTGACTGATTCTGCCATAATGAGTGAGGGCAAAATGAAAACGTAAGGGACGGAGGAAGACGCGGAAACGAAGAGAAGACCTACAATAACACATTTTGATCCTAGCTTGTTGCCAACTACATCAAGACACACAACTAATGGACCAGAAATAATGAGAATGTCTTTTCCTTAACTGATTTCTACCAGCTGTTGATGGAGAGAAAAGAAAACTTGGATAACACATTGTAACAGGCAGCAGTTGTCACTGCTGCAGTCTCAGGGCTCATTCCAGCTTTGCCAGCTAATCAAACTCAATTTATGACTCAGAAATGCATTGAACAGGAGTAATGTAGAGACAAAATGTGACAAAGTTAATGACATTACTTGTCTTTGTTATGCTGTCTGTGACAGAAAATCTATTACCAAGTAATACTAATTAGAGCGCGACCAATATAGGACTTTAAAACTGATACCAACATTTGTTATGTGTAGTTATTTATCAAAAATAATACGACAATGCAGTTAAAAAAAAACTGTTTTACTGTTACAACAGTTTGTGGATTACTTGCTTTGCCCAACTCTGCTTGGATCAGTTCGTTGCTGTGATTGTAGCATGTCAAGGGGCAACTTACAGAGCGTCCTCCAGTGGACAACCTATGCAATATCAAAACATCTCTGCAGTTCAAAGAGAATAGTCCAACAAAGAGAAAATATCCAGCAAGTGTCAGTTCTCTGGGAGAGAATGCTTAGCTGGTGCCGGAGGTTAGAGATGAATGACCAGATCTCTTCAATCTGATGGGAAAACAACAATAACTCAAAGACCTTGAATGAGAGGTCTTTGATGAGCTACAGCAATAGAAGACCGCACTGGGTACCACTCCCATCAACTAAGAACAGGTTCACCAAAATTGGACAGAAGACTGGAAAAACACGGCCTGGTCTGATGAGTCTCAATTTCTGCTGCAACATTTGGATGGCAGTGTCAGAATTTCAGAGTCTCGATTTCAGATCACAGGATCAGAATTTGGCATAAACTACACAAACGGATGGATTCATCCTGGCTTGGATCAACAGTTCAGGCTGCTTGTGGTGTAAAGGTGTGGGAAATATTTCCTTGGTATTAAGGAGCCCAAAGTGTGCCAACTGAGAATCATTCAAATGCCACAGCCTACCTGAGTACTGTTGCTGACGTGGCCATCCCTTCATAACCACAGTGTATCCATCTAATGATGGCTGCTTCCAGTAGGATTATGCCCCAAGTCACAAAGCTCAAATCATCTCAGACTGTTTTCTTGAGCATGACAGCGAGTTCACTGTACTCAAATGACCTCCACAGTCATCAAATGTCAGTCCACCAGAGCACCTTTGTGATGTGTAATGGTTTGGTCTCAGTTATTACATAAAAAATACATATTCTTACAACTACACAGAGAAACCTTTAACTGGCAAACACTGCAGTACTGTTACTGCTTTTAATCAAAACACATTTGCTGAATTGAACCAGAACCTGCACTGGACAGCTGTCTTTGTGTGTAGGGGGTGTTGTGTATTTTCACTGGCCAGCCTCTTTGTCCTCCTGTGTGCGTTCATCTATCTCCTCTCCAGAGACGCTCATCTCTTCTGACTGCTGCGCTGACACACACACAAAAGGAAAGAGAGACTGATTGCATGCATGAATAGCTGTCCGTGTAATCTGCAGGCCCTGACACACGTGGAACAACAGGAGCCACCCAAGCTTTTATTTGATCCTAAGATGGAATAAAATATTGACGGATCTATGATGTGTCACGTAAATATGCTGTACATATGCTCACAGAAACAATGCAGACATAATCTAGACAAATAATGACTCTCATAAAGCAACTCTGCCATCTAACTACCCACTGGAAAATAAAACTCTTTCTCTGGCAGAAAATTATCCGGAGTGGGTGGCAAATTAGACTTGGATGAATTAAACACTGCAAGTGTCATTTTTCAACTCGAAACACCAAACAAAACAAGTCCGCCTCATCTCAGCATCTTCTTGTACCACTGTACATAGCTGTCTCAAAGCTTCTGTTCTTTTCATCAACTGTGTATCATGGCACATCTGACAAAGTGTATATTGTCACTCACAGATAGATAAAAGACAGCAAGGGAGAGGATACCAGGATAAACAGACCCTGCACTCCCTAAGTGCAGCTCAAGTAGCCTTCATTACAGGCTCCCAGCCATGTCTGCAGAATGATGACAGGATCTTGAACATATATTTCTCTGGGAGCTACACACTGTTTGGCAGGAGTGGTTTCCCTTAATGGCCACTTTCATTATGATGTACAAAATCAGCCGCCTTCTAACTGGTCAACAGCACAAAACTGTAAAGCCCATTCCGACAGCGTCTGTTGCTTCAAAGGAGTCCACTTTATGTCTGTTATTATCAAATACAACACTGTGAATGGTTGCAACATGTCACAATTCTTTTCCCATTTCAAATTACTAAATTAGTCCATAGTTTTGTTTATAAATGAAATTCAGATTTATCCATTAATACATCTGGAGTGGTTGAACACTGTCCTACAATACAATATTATCACAATAGCTCACTTGTGATACCATATTATTGTTCATAGTACTGAAAGAGTATTTTAGTTTTATTTAAAAAATGCTATATTTAATGTCCCTGTATTGACACAAAGATTGCATCTGACTGTTGAATTAAGAAGTGGGTTTTACTCTATTTTAACTCTACGCCCAATCACACAGACCTAGAGACCGGTGGGCAATCCGCAAGTAAGGACAGGTTGAAACGGAAAATATGTATTCAGCAAGTGGTTGCTGGAGGTCATTGGCTGTCACTTGGTAAAACAGTTACTTTGGTCAGTAGCAGATTGCCTCAGTCATCCGCAGTTCACAAGGAAGATGAAAAATACTTGCTGAGCAGTAGCGAAACTGTGAAAAGTGTGATGAAACCTGGAAACACAAACAGCAAAGTGTTGGTTACAGGCGTACAGCTGATTTTTTTCTTTCAAGGGAAACACCTTCTTTCAGTTTGCATCACACGTTGTCAAATTTAACCAACTCCTCAGCAAATAGCTGGCATGTGTTTGCCGACAAGCTGGCGTCTTCCATGCAAACTGCATTCAAACATAGCAATCTGCTGGCCACCAAAGCAATCACAATAAGGTTTTTGGTGCTGAATCCACTTTGCAACTCCTCTCACAGTGAGAGCCAACAACTTCTTGCCAACCACTTGGGGAATTTCACCCTATTGGCCCAACACTAGGTCTTTGTGACTGGTTTGATGGGGCCTTACTTAAGACATGAAACTAATAATTATGACCATGAACCACTTAGGAAAATGTTTAGTGATGTCATAAATCAAGTGAAAAGTATTTATTTATTGATTTTTTTAATTTATTTATTGATTTTTTGAAGCCAGAACAGTCACCCCTTTTGGCTATTAGAAAGAATGCACATTTAAGACATTCTGCATTTGCTTCACTTACAGACCGATCCATCTTTTGTATAGTCTGTGTGGTACAGACAGATAAATAGATGATGAATTGCAGTTTACCCATTCAATTATTTGAGTCTGGCAATAGTTTCTCTGCAGGAGCAGAAACATGCAAATCTTTTCCAGCTGCAATGGGTAGTAGCTGTGTTGTGCATTCTGAGACACCCCAGACAGTATGCTTTTTGTTAATCACACAGATTGTTGGCAAATGCTGTGCATCAAATGTCAGGATGCCAGTAATTTCTAAGATGTCAGAAGCGCTTACAAAATTATGCTTAAAAAAATACTTTTTATATAAAACTCCATGAAATACCGTCTGAATAGAACCGTTTAGAAAATGGGTACTGATGCCATTTATGTACGGCGTTTAAATACGGTTTTTGTAAGCAGAAAATGTGTTATGAGACAGAGAGATAAACATTCCAATATTTACCTTTTATTGAATACATTATATGGGAAAAGGGAAAGTCATCACTCCTTTCAAATTAATACTTGCTAAGTAATACTGGGGACAGGATCCACAAATACAATTGACATTAACATGGAAAAAGAAGAACTTATTCTTGGGTAGCTATTGAAAAAAGCAAAGCAAAGCTAAATATATGGCATTACAATCTTGCGCAAACGTCTTGAGCCACTTTTCCCTTCTTTACATTTTGCTTCCAAGGAGCCAGACTTGCTGCCTTGAGCAATAGTTGTCCAGCCTTTTTGATGGCCTTTCAAAGCTTTTCTGTGGACAGTGGCAAAGAATTTTAAATTATATCTTAAGGCACTTTGTTAGTAGTCGCACAATTTGGTCCAATCCCCCAAAAAGAAAAAAAAAAAGCAAAGACCTGACACAGGACCTGAGAGATGCATCTGGCCCTTCAGTTGATCCATCTAATGATCACTGAAGCCTCATCAGAAATGGTCTCAGTGGAAGGATGGCTGTCAAAAAGCCATTCTTAAGGAAGGCAAACAGGGATGGTATCATGCTGAGGTATCATGGAGTGATGAATTTAAATTTGAACATTTTGGTTCAAATTGTCTTCAATATGTGCAAAGATGGTCAGGAGAGAGGTACAGTACAACATGAGCATCTACAGCCAAATGAGGCTGCATTTCAGTCAGTGGTGTTGGAGAGCTTGTTGATGGAATTATGAATAGAGACAAGTACCATCAGATTTTTATCCACCATGCAACACCATCTGGGAAATACCTGACTGGCAACAGTTTCATTTTTCAGCTTAACAATGATCTCAAGCACACTGCCAATGCAGTAAATGCATAACTGGAAAGAAAAACAATGGATTGGCTTCCCCAGAGCCCCAACCTCAGCGTTATTGAAGCAGTGTAGGATCATCTTAATAAAGAATGGAACAAAAGGAAGCAACATCCAAAGAAGAGCTTTGAATGTCCTTCAAAAAGCCTGGAGAAGTTGAGAAAGCTTCCATAAGAGTGTTCGGGCTGTGTTGAAGAATAAAGGTGTCCATAGCAATTACTGACTTTCAAGGCAGTTAGAATTGTGCAAACTTTTTTTTCCCTGTATGCTGTATTTACATGTATGTTTACACGTTTCAATAAATTTTCCTAGCAAAATTGAAAAAAATGAGTGGTGCTCAAGTCCGTACTGTAGATTATACTATTCCTACTCAGATAAAGTTAATAAAAATCATGTTTATTTGTTGATGTTTTCTTGTTTACTTGAGCAACAGCATTTCAAGAACACAAACTGTAACAGAATGAAGTAGCCCTTGCTATTCCCTTATAGAACAACATTTTTTATAGCAATGACCATTCAACACATTACAAAATAAATGTCTCACAGAGAACAGTGAGTACATAAATCTGCTGAGGAGACAAATAAGACAACAAAGACACAACAAATGGATGGAGGCAAGGGGAGATGTAGGACAGAGGGAGGGAATGGCAATCATTAGCTCATAAAATCCTGCAGCGAGGTTATGTGGAGCTGAACCACAAGCCTGATGATACAGAGAGAAAGAGGTGACCTGTGGAGCAGATGAGGGCAGGATGAAAAAAAGAGACCGAGGAAAAGGGAAAGAGGAGAGCTGTGTCACATAAAAACATGACAAAAATGCTCCTTTGTAACATAAATCTTGCATACAATGAATACTGAACTAAGAGCTGTAGAGTAAGCTAATCTCTAACACACTGTTCATCAGTACTACTCTCCCTGTCTTTTACTACTTTGTTGGCTGGTTGGCCAACAGAAAACTGTCACAGCTGTCAGACCACATCTGATTTAAGCTCAGCACCTGACCTATATGTTAATGACACCTACTCTAGTATAATTCTCCACCACAATGCAACTTTTGTAAGTAACATAACAGTTCAACTGACAAAGACCAACTATATTATGTTCTGTTAAAATGGGCAGAATTTAAAGGCAAACACTTTACTAAAAGTTTCTACTTGCTGTCATGCAGTCTAAGTCAAAAAGCACCATTCTCCTGTTTTTCTACTTTCATTGTAGTAGTCTGAGCCTATCCCTGCTTCCTCATTAGTCTGCAGAGGCACAGGGCCTTGAAGTACAGAGTGAGACAAAGGCTGATTCTCTCGTACAGCAAAGGGCCCCGAGGCCCAAAGACAAACAGGAGCAGGGCAATGAAGAAAAGCAAGGAGGAAGCATGGCAGAGAGGACAACAAATAAAGCCTGACTATGGATAGCAGCATTGTGCAATGTGTTTAATTTAACTTTCAGCACCAATTCGAGTAGGTAGTCTGGTTCCATTGTTAGCGGTAATCTGAATTTCAATTTAAAAAATTTCCAACCTTTTCTGGGGAAACACACTGCAAAAAAAAAGAATAAAATCACATTCTGCATATTCTTAACCCGTGGCTGAACATGTAGTGGGCCCAAACCAATAACAAGAGGGCAGTTACACAACACAACTCCCTCTGCCCAAAAAAAAACAAAAAGTCACTCATTATAAAAGATAACCCAATATCAAAATATTAAGATTGCTGCCCTCATCCAGTAAATCCCATGCGTGATATAACATTGCAATTAAAATTCTGTTTGATTATAAATTGCACTTGCAAATTTTTTTGAGGTCACCGCTTAAAGGCAGCACTTATCTGATTTACGCTAAGGTTTGTGGTGGTGGTGTATCACTCCTGCTCCGTCATGACTGCAGGTTACAAACATCCTCCGTTATCTGTAATTGATCAAAGCTTTGTTTCGCCCTCTTAAATGTGCTAAGCAATCCACGGCTCTCAAATTCATAGTCTCTACCGAGAGTTGCCTGCATCGTACTATATCATTAATAAGGCCAGTGAAGTATGTAAATCAAACTAACAAGCTGTGCAATCTGTTTGCATTAATATAGCTGTAGGCTATCTCCCTTTAAAGTGAACCTAATCCTGAGAGGGGAATGGGATCATTAGCTGCTCTGCTCTTGTCCACTTCTCTCATTAGCAGACCAGTCACCACAAGGATATATTGCTTTGGTAGTGTGTTTTAATATCCATGCTTTCAGGTGGAGCACAATCTCAAGCCCCCTCTGTGTTTCTCTTTGTCACACAATACATCCCAGACAGCACAAAGGCAGCAGACTGCTCCTGTCACAGACAGACTGCCTCCCTGCTCTCCATGCAGCCCCCCAACTCCACACACACACACAAAGAGACACTGGGGAATATAAGAGGGCCATTTGGTTAGACAGATCCAAACAGGCTCTGCACACATATGACAATGCAACAAATTAAAAATGCTGTTGACTTTAAAAAAAATAAATAAAAAAATTATAAAAAGCATAAAGTGTTCATGTGTGTAAGCTCATGTTTCATTGAGTGTGTGTAGCAAAAGAGTCTTTCGGCATCTTGTCTTCCTCTAAGCTCTTTCATGTATCCCAGTAAGCCAGTGCAGGTCAGGCAGAGTTTAATTTCCGTGTACTGTAATACTCTGCCGGGGCATTTGAGCTGTGTGTGAAACAGCAATGAAAAGCAAAGATCTCATCCAGAGGGCACCAGCGGAGCAACGGCCCTTTGCAGTCGTTACACATGCAGCAGCTCTTTCATTCTCAACAAAAACTCACTGATAAAGTGTAAATGACAAGAAGCCACTCCCACATATCAAATCCCGAGGAAGGAGACTGGAGAAGCTGCCCTGGCCTGCTTTGCTCTGCTCTGAGGCCAGACGCTGCAGTGAGGTAATCCTTAATTGCAACCAGCCATGCGCCACAGGTTCAGTCAATCATGACACTGGTGGTAAACACAAATGGCAAATTACTTCTCGTGAAACATTTAGACCTAGCACAGATTTTAATCATTCACATTAAGCATGGCAACAGTGTCAGCCCCGGTGAGATCTGAGTACACAGACATATGCACTCTTTCAACTCTGGCATTTAATACACATGTCCTGTGTGTAGTAACCCTGGGCTGGACACTTCTGAAGGTCCACACAATGTAAAGAGAGCCTAGATACAGAACTGCTGTCATCACAGATTAGTGAGTTTTCACACCATCGATCCATTTTCTTCTGCTGATCCAATTCAGCATTTCTGTGGAGCTGGAGGCTATCCCAGCTGTCATAGGAGAGGCGGTGTAGACCCTGGACAGGTCTCCAGTCTGTCACTGGACTAACAGAGACAGACAGACAGACAATCATTCACATCTATGCCCAAATTAGAATCACCAATTACCCTAATAATCATGTCTCTGGACCATGGAAGGAAGCCTTGGTACCTGAATATACAACAAAACACAAGCATGTATACAATAAGTATATGGTATCAATGTAACCATAACACAATATTGCATTTTAGAACTAAAAATTATTTTATTGTTATACTCAAAATTCCAACTTTTTTGCCCCAGCAGACTTCTTGATTTGTCATCATTGGTGTTACTGCAAACACTAACAATATGTACCACTTAGCCACAACAGTGACTGATTAATGAATTCATTACATTTATTGTTTACACCAGTGTTTAAATGGAAAAAAGGTACAGAAACTCAGGTACTGTATCTGTACGAGTGAAAATGCAATCATTTGCAGCTCAAAAAAGTTTTTTTTTGCCTCCAGTTTAGACTACCCATAATATCAGAAAGTATGATAACGCCACAGGAATTTCAAGATGAAATATGCATCAATGGAGCAAATTACCTTCCTCTAACTGCTACCGGCCACATCTTTGTCAGTGGCCTCTGGAAAAGGAATCCCAACCACTGAGTGATCTCACATTTTGTTAGAGTAACTGGAGTCCCCGTAGCAACAGCTGAGCTGCTGGCACCATGCTTTAACGTGAAGCACCCTCAATACAGCTACCATCCCCCTGCAGCCTCCTCACCAAGAGGTCAGCAAATCTCAGAAAAACCTCTATAGGATCAAATTTCCTCACTGGCCTGCAAGCTAGTGGCTATGGTTTCATATAACAAAACAATTATTAGGAAAACAAGGATAAGCATAGGTTTCACAGGTGGTAAGCTATAATTTACTTTATCAGGGGAGAAGTTGTAGGGCTGCTCCACTGTGGCAAAAATAGCATCACATTTTTCTGTACTCCTTGAACATTAACTATAACTCAAGTAAAAACAAATACATAATGGTGGAGATGGTGGGAAATCTAGACCCAGTGACTGTTACTAAGCCCAAAGCCTCTGCCACGAGAGATCTGCAGATCCAGAAAAGGCCTAAGAAGAGAAGTAGCATGTGGGCTTCTTTAAAAGCACAGATATAAAGACTGAGATACAACAGTATAGCCTCTATTATCTGGTGATAATTGTCAGAAGCTAAAATTTTAATTGAAAATGAAATTGAACTAACAGCAAAGCTAGCAGCATTGGGGTACAGTGGTTAGTGCCGTCATCTCACAGCAAAGAGCACCTGGATTTGAATCCATTGGCTGGGTAGGGCAGTCCTTGTAAAGGTTGCATTTTCTCCCTGTCTGGGTCCTCTCACTGTCCAAAAACACACGTTTGGCAATTCTAAATTGATAGCTGTGTGCTGGAGTCCAAAAAAGGGCTGCCATCCCTGGAAAGGACAGTCTCTAACTCTCATCCTATGGATGGATGGCACACAGTGTTATGCTGAATACTCCAGACCTGTAAACTGCCAAAACTTCTTCTTTTATAGAGGTGCTCACACCTGCTGATGATCAGTTAGTCAAGTGCATCTGATTAGTAGCACCTGGCTACACCTAACCCTCTAAATTCCTATGGAAACAGAAAGGATGTACTTATTTTTTTCACACACTGGTTCTGCATTTTGGATTTGATTTTTTAAATAAATAAATGATGACACAATATAATAGTCCACGTGTTGTTGTTGTTCATCTGAGGTTGGCTTTTACCTCATTTTAGAACTGCTAAGACCAGATGATGACGTTCACAGTTTGTAAGCAATATCAGCTACAGTACATGACTGCAGCTGGTAGCAATTCTGGAGTTTTGCTTCAGTAGAAGGTAGAGCTGGGTGATAGGGACCAAAAATAATATCACACTATTTTTTCAGCTGAATGGCGATTATATATATATATTTTTTTTCATTTTTATTTATTTATTTATTTTATTTATTTATTTATATATTTTTTCCCCTTCCCCAAAAGGTATAAACAAAAAGGCACTTGAGTCACACGGGCACTTTCTTTTTAAACATTCAGCTGTAGATGTACATGAGAAATTGCTCAAAAATAAACTATTGGCATATTTAAATAATAATGCTTCTCAAATAAATTAATGCTTTTTCCTCCATAAGAAAACACTCACAGCTCTGCTATTAAAATTTAAACGGAAAAGATACTGAGTAAAAACAGCAAAAGGCTGACCTATTCTTTTTAAAAAACAGTCTGCAGTGAAGTAGACTT
>VUQK01001546.1:5659-18663 GCA_015106715.1 Bujurquina vittata
GGGGGCGGTGTACCGGGCAGGTACACCGCCCCCCAGTGTGTCATACTGTACTAACCGCATGTTCATCATTTAAGTGCTGCTTGCACTCCGCCAAACATCTAACATCCACTGCACCGTTTGCACGATAAAGGCCACCCTGCTTCGTGCACATTCGGATTTGCAGCGACAAAGACGCCGCGGACGTTTTGTTCGGCTCGCCGGGAGAGTTTGGAGATCCGCAGGTAACTGCAGGTATGTAGCGAAGACATCACGGGATAACAAAGCACTTGCATAAATCGTTCTTAACAACAATGAAACAGACGTTAAAATTAAAATGTTGAAACAAATGAGTGGAAGTCCGGTGGCACTTGCTTGTCCTGTAGTTCGCTTGTTTAAAGGAGTTGGCCAGTAACAAGTGTCTGTATCTTGAACTGTGATGAACAAAGCGGAATCAAGAATAGGCATGCACCGTTACCGTGTGTTTAGGCAGCTTGTGTAAAGAAAGACGTGTATTTGGCTTATACAAAATATTAATCAACCTGAGGTCTGCGTGCCTTCATTTTCATAACTGCCTGGCACTGGGGGAGGGCATGTTTACGCACGATCTTTACGCGTGTTACGCACTAATCCTTTTGGAGAAAAACGGCAGAAAAACACTCGGTTGAAGTCGCAGATTTACCTGGAGCGGTGCCAACGCAAACAACACGTCAGCAGCGGGAAATGTTGGGACTCGTTAAGCAATGCCATCAGTAATGTAATAACTGATGTTAAAAATCGTAGGCATGTCAAGCAAAAATTGGTCCTGCACACCCTATCCACTTGACGTCTCTGCATCCCGTTACAGTGCTTCTCCGACGTTTGGTCGACATGCTGGGGATCTGTGTGTGCCTTTGTGCCGTTTTTGCACATGTTCTCTCTCAGGAGGCTGAAGAGCCGATCTCTATTACAGTGAGTGAGGGAACCTTTTTTCTACCGGTCAGTCTGTGTTTCTTACAGCCTTGCATGTGCATGATGCTCACTAGTTTAATTTACTGATGTACAGCTCAGAGTTCTTGAAAGGACACTAAACAATGCGTTTTTGTATGTTCCTCACAGTGCACAGAAGGTTATGAGTACGACACCGTCAGAGAGCAGTGTAAAGGTGAGAAATTACACATTTGGGCAGCTTTGTAAGTTCTATGAATTAAATTCTCCTTTACTTAAATAAAACTCTTTCCATGTAATCCAAAAAGGAGTCCAGAAATCTCATCTTTCTTTCTTTCTTTCTTTCTTTCTTTCTTTCTTTCTTTCTTTCAGACATTGATGAATGTTCCTTGTACGATGATGCCTGCAAAGGAGGGATGCAATGTATCAACCACTTTGGTGGATACCTCTGCCTCCCAAAGAGTGCCGTCATCTACATCAGTAAGGACGGTGAACAGGTGCCATTGCCGGACTCAGTCAATCCTGCCCCTCCTGTCCCACCAGGCCAGCCTCAGATACCAAGAGTTCCTGCTCAGACCATTCGGTGTACACCCGGATTTGCTGCAAATGAGCAGAACTTCTGCAAGGGTAAGATCAGCAGCCCAGAAACTTTTCCCTTTCTGGATTCAGTTATTTGATTATAGGAGGTACCATGAAAAAATAGCTTCCTTTTTTTTCCCCTACTGCTTTACAGAAACACATGGTGTAAACACATGGTTATCTCAGGAAGTGGCGCTGACAAGCTTCTCGGGAGAGAAATTGGCCTCTGTCAGCAGGGCTAGAGGTGTAACCATGAAATAAGGTCCAGAGGTTCATAAGGGATGGTTGCTACATTATTTTCAAGAGTTTTCTTTTTAAATCTTCCAGAATATTATAAGACTTTGGCCTTTGTGAGACAGATTACACACTAAAAATGTGGATGCAATTTTACCCCCATCCACCCCCCTTTACTGGCTGCTGTGTGCTGCGGCATACTGGCAGAATTGTTGTTTGAAGGGTTTTTATCTCCTTAAAATTAGTAGTATGCTCTTTTTGCACTTGGCCAGATACATTAATGCTGCGAAGAAGAATGAAACTCTTGCAGAGCTACGCAGGTATTTGATAATTACTTGCTAACGACTTTAGAGCCCCAGCAAGCTGAGCTCTAAAGGTGAACTGTTCATCCATCTGTATGACAGTCATCAACAGCTTAACTATGCATAGCTGCCAGATGTGTTGCAAGCTTCTCATTTTTTTGTTGTTTTTTTTCCACTCTGATGTCATGTTTTCAAAACCCTTTGGTTGCTTGCAGCATGATGTTTTTGGCCAGAGTTCAGCTTCTTCCTTAAATTCTTGTTGTTTTGGGTGTTGAAGTCCTGCGCTTCGGGGGAAAATCAAGCAGCTTTTGTAATACTGTGGCAAGCTATCTGCTCACATGTACCCTTTACACCTACAGTAGTATCCCGCGGGCCTTGACTAGGTTGTGATTTTTGGTAGCTGCGAAAAAACTGCGTGGGTGCGATCCTGTGTTTGAGTGAGACTCTTTGATCTTCTCAAATGGAGAGTGGATTGAAGAGTTATCCTTTGTCTCACTAATACACACACACACACACACACACACACACACACACAATTTAGTGCCCTTAATTGTTGCTTTGTGCCACGTATAGGAGAGAGAAAATCTGAAATCATTTGTAACCTTATACCTCCAGTTGTCATCTGTCTTAATGTGTGAGAGTTTATGGGATAGATGTAGCTTTATAAATCTAATGCAAAAACAAAGTGCCTCAAAGTACAGTACATGTGTTCAGTGGTTAGAAACTCCTCTCGCCAGTAGGCAGAGGTATGTGGTGTGTGGCTGTGTGGTGAGGTTTGCGGTCGCAGCGCTCCAGTGAAAGTAACAAATTTGATTTTACACCTGGGGCAAAGATATGTGTGAGGTGCTTTATGTGTTTCTCTGAATTGGAACCCAATTAGGGTTTATTAGAGTGTAAAACATGGCAGCGTATCAGTTAAAGTAACCACATAAGCGAGCTGGCATGGGCATAATACTTATTCACTGGTGTGCTGTTTCAGTGCATGGGCTAAACAATGATAGGCTGTTGCTGTCAGTGTTATTGCTTTGAAATGACTGCAGTTTTAACTGGAAGGCGTCTCATGCTGTTACGTGGGCGTATATTTTTGCTGGTAGAATGATATAATCCTTGTTTACATCAGTCTCCAGTTTCTCTGTCATTACAGTTAACAGCGCTACAATGAGCCAATTGTTCTTGGACACAGAATTGTCTTTTCTTTTTTGTACCACAGCGGCCTTTCTGAACAGCTACATACGTATCTTGCAAGCAAAGGAATTCCCATTAGCTTTTATGGGGGAAACCTCAGTGTATCAAATAGCGCTTACATCAGGCTCCTTCCCTGCTAACTCACCACTCTGTGGAGGAAATCTAGAGTGCAGAGTCAGGTAGGGCAAAGGCGACGATGAAAGGCGGACACTGACTAAATAACCACAGAAGTGCCGGAGCACTGACCAAGCCAGGTTGCACCAGCGTCATGAGTTGTGCAGCTGCTTGCTGTTTTGGTGACTTACTGCTGAGTGTGTGGCGAATAGCAGAGAGGTCAGCTACAAGCGCTGCAAAAAATGAAGCCAATTTTCCACGGAGCAAATTAAACTGAGAAAAAAAAAAGCTTCTCTTAAGTGCGCTATTCTTTATGCTGATTAAAAGTAAAACAAACCACAAAATATATAACACTCTTCAACCTCATGTTTTTCTTTTAATTGTAGCTTGAACAGTCATTCCTGTGTGGAAAACTGTTTGCAAAGGGGGCAATAAAGCTCTTTGGCCCCGAGCGAGAACAGGAGCTTAAGCGTGTGTTGTTGTAGTGACACATAGGGGAAGTTGGCACCTTTCTCTAGTCACACAGAAAAGCTGTGAACCTTTACTACACGTATGACAGCTTAATGATGCCTCACATTTCCACGACCTCCACCCACCCTCCAAACATATACTCACATACATACCACGCCAGGAGATGTCTACAAGTGTTGTTGTTGGGGTTTTTTTTTGGTAGTCTTGTGTATGTATATTAACTCTTATTTCAGAAGAGCTGAGATCACTTCCTCATACAAATACAGCTGAACTGGTCATAAGAAGAAAAGTTGGATTATTTAGTGTAATGTATGAGAATACACCCTCATATTTTAGAAATCCTAACTTAACTGCATCTTCAGTATAGTCTTTGACAGATAATTATACATTATACCTTTGTGGGTTGTGTTATTCTCCTTGCAGGTCTTAAGTTTACATACTTTAGCTGCAGCCTATTTATTTTTCATCTCTAAATTAGATACTCATGAGCTGCAGTATGAAGCAACATGCCACTCCTGTTTACCTGTCTCATTTCTTGAGGTCATGCAGGCCACGTTACCACCTACATGCCTAACTAATTTCAGCTCTGGCTGTACACTCTTCACCTGCAGTGGCTGGAAATCTTTCCTAAATATGTTCTATTAAGGCCGTTAAGCCCCGTATGACAGAGAACTTGTGTACTTTTCCGAACGAGGCCAAGCACATGCAATAACATTTTTCCACACAGATGCAATGCACTTGGGAGGAATATCTCTGGAATGTTAGCAGTGGTTGTTTTTTTCCATTTGCTCCCATCTTTTGTGATGGTAGGAGTTACTCACCACCTTGACAGATAAGCATCGGATCGATCTGTGTGGAGCAGGAATGCAGGGAGCAGAACGAGAAAAGAGAGCCCAGTGGCTGCAAAGCGCAGCATGATGCTGCCAGCAGGCTTTGTGAATTGACCTTTTACAGTTAATTCCTACAGTTCCACTTATTGTTGCCTCCTCCTCACATTTGCACTTGATGATACAAGCCCCAGCCATGAGCCTTTGGCATTCCATGGACAATGTAAAAAGATGTGAGGATATACAGATTGCTGTTATGCTTTTTTTTTTCTTCTTCTCAGGAAATTCCTTCAGATACTATCTTGTTAGTGTTTGTTTCTCCTCCAAAAATAAGCGACAGATTTGGAATTTTCTTTTTTCCACAGAGAATGAAGCCTTCAACTGGTGAAATGAAAATGATACAGTATAAACCAGATGTTAGATAAAAACATTATGCAGCAATTTTGTTGCTCAGCAGGAGGAAGCTGGATCAAACACAAAGGATTTGTTTAATGAAAACATACCCGCTTTTGTTTACTCAAGCAATAAGACACCTGAAGCACACCTTTGTCCCCGTTGAACCCAAGTATTACCAGCAAAGCTCTTGTCTTCCACCTGTTCTCAGACTCGTGGTTTGCACTCGTCTGCATCAGTGCGTCTTCATGATGCTGCAGTCTTAGCGCCCTGTGATTTTACTGCCCAGCTATTTGCACCTGTTACGCTGCAGCTGCACCTTTTGAGGCTTTTGAACTGCAGATGCTTTCTGTGTCAAAAATAGTTTGTGCTGGGATAGATTAGATGGGTGGATTACCATGAAATTTGGTACAGACATTTTCCTCCAACTTCCCGTCAGGATGAGCTGTAATAACTTTGGCATTTCTGTTACAGTTGCAAGTGTTTCAGCATGCATGTAGCGCCTCACAGTCACTAGTATGACTATAGGCTCTAAACTACTTATTTGGTGTTGAATCATTTAACACTTTGTTTGCTTCATATTAAAATTATGATTATTTTTAGTACAGTACTGTGCAAAGGTCTTGAGCCAACCCTCATTTCTTAGTATTTTGCTAGAAAAATGGAAAATAGCTGCTTTTGTTCCATTCTATGCCAAGATGATCCCACACTGCTTCAGTAATGCTGAAGTCCAGGCGCTGGGGAGTGATCCATTGTGTGTTTTTCTATCCATTTATTCTTTTACTGTATATTTGAGATCATTGTCATACTGAAAAATGAAGCCACTGCCAATGCACTGCTTTCCAGATGGTATTGCACAGTAAATCAAAATCTGATGGTACTTTTCTGTATTCATAATTCCATCAATTTGGACAAGATCACCAAAATTACTGGCTGAAATTCAGCCCCAAACCACAACAGAGCCTCCACCGTGTTTTACAGATGGCTGTACCCTCTCCTGATCTCCAGTGCACATACTGATAGTAAGTAAGTAAAGTAAGTAAAAATTTGTTTGTATAGCACATTTCAGCAGCACAGCAGTTCAAAGTGCTTTACATCAAACAAATGTGCAGTAAAATCATGAAAAGCATTCAAATATTGATCTAGTACAAAGAAAATCATCAAAACATTAGAGTCATCATACAAAATCATAAAAACCATCAAGTAGAGTGTGGTAAGGAGATGGTCAGTGTGTAATAAGGTATTTTGTTTAGAGCAGCTTTCACCCTGATATGTTTGTACTTATCAAAAGCAGCTTTAAACAGGTGGGTTTTCAGATTTAAAGGAATTTAGTGTTTTGGCTGTTTTGCAGTTTTCTGCAAAACAGCCGACATTTTGGTTCAAATGACAATTTGAACCAAAATTTTAAATTTGGATTCATCACTCCATAAGACCTGTTGTCACTGTTTTTCAGTCCAGAGCTTGTGTAATTTGGCATAGCTCAGCCTTATCTTCTGTTCTTCTTCGTTAAGAATGGCTTTTTGACAGCCAACCGTCCACTGAGACCATTTCTGATGAGGTTTCAGTGAACAGTAGATGGATCAAATGAAGGGCTGGATGAATCTCTCAGGTCGTGTGTCAGGTCTTTGCTAGAGTTTTTCCTATTTCTTAAGGACATGGCTTTTATATACTGTTCATCTGCTGTAGATAGTTTTTTAGGCCTGCCACATCTTCTTTTGTCCTTAATCTTTCCAGTTCCCTTAAGTCTTCGCACACCATGCTGAGATGAAAGCAAGTGGTACCACTTGGGGAATCACCTTGTTGTTGCAAGAATACAGTTTTATATCTGTCAAACTGTACGAACCTTGACATTTTTATCAGATTCAACTAAAGAAACGGGAACAGATTATGTGTTTTTGTAACAGGCTGCTTACAAAGTGCCTACAGATTACAATTTAGAATGGGTTCTTTGCTGAGTTGTCTGTTTTGTGCAGGCACAATTCTGGTTCTTCCCTTGAGTTAGGTTTCCTTTTTTATGTTTGATTGAATCACAGTTAAGTGGCTTAACAAAGAAAAATAAAACATTCCTCTAAAAATGATCAAGTACAAGGATGCCACTGAAAGTGAGTGAAAAAGCAGCCAATGTCCAAACTTTGAAAGACTTCCAGAAAGCCTGGAGATCTATTGCTCAAGCCTGGCTCCTTGGAAGCAAAATATAAAGAAATGAGGGGTGTCTCAAGACTTTTGCACAGTGCTATAAGTAGGGAACATTTCATTTCTTCAAGAGGTTGAGTGACAGCTGAAGTCAGTTTGTTCTCTAGAGATCAATCATCCAGCTCCACGGTATTGCTGTGCACGGGATAAAAGCCCAGATATTAGCTTGGCAAATCAGGGCCTGGCTGTTAAATAACAAGTAATGTCAGAAGAGGAATGGCAAAGGTAGTTTTGAAACCATGCAATACTTTGTCCACCAGAGAGTTATTTCATGACTGCATTATGTGTAAGCCAGGTAATTTATGTCATCTGCAGAAAACTTTCATTAGTTGTTATGTTTCACAGTCAGTAGTCATGAATCAGAGATGGTAAATTTCTGACTGTCAAAGCTCACTTTCCATTAGTGAACGGTGCCAGGAGGCCTGCTGATGTTGCAACTTCTCAGCCTGTGATAAATTAGATAATGCTCCTTTAACACAAAAAATAAACACGCGGAATCTAAAAATACACTTTGCCGAATGATTTCCAGCCTTTCTGTGTTTTAATGGGTATACCATGGTGACAGTATTTCATCAGCTTCCTCACGCTGCCAGAAAGTGTCTTTCAGCCTCTGTGAATATAATCAAACCATCATGCAGGCAGCCTCGTTTTTGGCCTCAGCCGTGTTGCTGTACAGTATGCTGTTGTTGCTTATGGTTTGCTACTGGCTCCTTGCTGCCATCACATCAACAATGGCAGAGAGGAGCAAAGGGGGAAGCAGCTTTGCCGTGCCTCCTCAGTGCAAGTGTTTAATGTTGTTGTTATTATTCTCCCTGAGGTCGGAGCCTGTCCAGCGGCCAGCTGCTTCCTCCTCTGATGTGCTTACATGTGTTGATCTTTCCGTTTACCTCATGATGGAAAGGGACACAGGGGCTGCTATAAATCACTACTTCACTCTCGGCTGGGTGACACTCGCATGCAATCGCAAGCCATGTTTCTCACACTTTTTCTGCTTTTCTTCATATTAGCCTGCTGTTATTTCGAATATTTTTTTCCCCCCATGTTTGCAGCTTTACTCCTTTAGCGCCGGAAATTACCTTTAAGGGCTGTAAATGACTGCAGCCTGGCTCCTGGCATGTCGGGCGGGCAGATTGACTGATCTTCTTCACGCTGAATAGCAGCAGAGTTGCTCAGCACTTCTCTTTTTTTGTTGTTTTTCTAGACATTTTCAGAGTAACAGGAAGGATTATTATCAGTAGGGAATGTGGCTGGCACACTCGATGGATTTTCAAGAACGTCAAGAGTCTGCCCGACCTTTAGAAACGTGTGGAACAAACTCACAAATCAGTTAGTCAGTGTCAGCATGACTAAAACTCCTGTTCCTCCTGAACAATGAGAGCGATGAGAGGGGAATCTTGGGAGTGGTGTGAATAGCCAGAGAATGGAAATATTTCATGCCCTAATACGGATGAAAATGCACGGAATATATGATTTGAGTGTCTTGAATTCTTTGATTTCTTATCTGCTTTGTGTTTGGACTTGCTTTGAAAGTGGAACACTGCCACTCCCATTTGTCCTGGGGTTGCGTTCGAGCCAGCAATAGCTGCATTTCACACTGCACTGCAGAGATGAGTGTACACAAATGAAACAACGTGCAGTGCAGCGAAGGGTGATATTAAGGTATTAGGCAAAACCAGGCACACAAGGGATGGTGTATGAAATGCTGATAAATTTGACGTTGTGAAATTTTATGGGCTATTAACATCGCGCGTCTTGCCCCCTGCTTTTCCAAAGATTGAATTATCCAATAATCAGAGGGAAACGGAGATGCTGTCCAACAGCAGGATGGCTCCAACTGTTTTGTTTTTTGGATCAGCTCCTGCTTTCCATTGCAGTGGTTCAGTGAAAACAAGATTAAATGCTCTCAAGTGATAATTACAACACGCCCTATCATGTCAGTATAAATCTGGAGCAAGTAACACATTGTTCTGAATTCAAGTCAGACAATTTTTAGTCCCCATTTTGGACATATGTAATTTTTTTTTCCCCACTAAAATGCATATATACACCTTTTTGGACTGTATCGCTCCATTCCATAAAACATGAGCAGCTCTGCAAAAAGGCCATTTAATGAGCACCTCAAACAGGACCTCTGATGCACACACACACACGCCCACTCATCCGTACACACACACTCACATTCTTTGAGCTGCCGCCATCCCCGTTACTCCCCCAGCTCCCACAAGGCATTTAGAATTAATCTCCTTGAAAAGCGAGGAGGTTTTAACTCTGACATCACATAGGCACACACGGCCATAAATCTAACTTCAAATCTTAAAAAAGCCGTTTTTGTTTAAAAAAAAATTGCTCCACCCTTTTTCTTCATTCTTTCCTTCCACATCTTCCACTCTCCTGCTGGACAGACTTATCTTTCCCTGTGATGTTACAGCAGGCTCACTCTTGGAAGAAACTTGCAAGCTATGTTGAATAAACGTTGACAAAAATCTGACCTCGGGGAACAGTCACTTCTCCCCACACGCAAACACATCATCACATTTGATGGCTTGTTGCAGTTTTCCTGTGGAGTGTACAGCATGGCAAAAGCGGAGACTTTATGGGACCTAGGAGCCATCCAGTGTGGGATAAACTCCCACCCCACCCCCAAACACACCCACACGCACAGGCTTACACAAAGTTTTGGGGAACTTTGTATTGGCAGCTCCTTAAAGGTTTAGTGACAAAGTAGCAGTTACCGCAAGATATTCCTGTGAATGAACCTTTGGATCGCGTTCAGCACATGTGCTTTTATTTAGAGCTCTCCGAGCTCTGTTCACGGAGAGGGAAGATGACTCTGACTTTTCCGCACACAGAATTTTTGTAGGAGCTGCACTGTTCACATTTAAACTACTTAGTCATATCCATCTACTTGAAGAGTTCATGGTCTCTACACCTTACTGTGGAAAGTGTTGGGACACAAATCAAACATATTATGTTCCACACACCGCAGACACCTTGTTCATTGATTTAGGTAGCCAGAACTGCTCTAACAGTGGCATAAATGTTGCTGGACTCATGCCAGGTAAGTCGCACTAAAATGATTCCAAATGCACTGATGTAATTCTACTTGGCAGCAGAACACGAGCAAATACTGCTATCGGGAATAGCCATCTAGCCTTGAAGCTGCTTGCATATGTGGACTCGCTCAGGCTCCGGTTTGTCCTGAAGTTAGTCAGAACAAAGTCAGCATTAAGTTTGGTCAAACTCATTTTCCAATGAACAATGACTTATCCCCTTTTTGTGACTGCCTGTGACATCATTTGAACATGACTGTAGTGCTAATGCTGACCAGCGGCAATGATTAGCAAGATATAGTCTGAATCCACTGTGATTTTAAATACATTGCTGATTTTAGCAAGCGAAAAACAGGTTTTCAATGAAATTTATTCACTAGAAAAACTGAAGAGCGATTCCTTTGGTTTTGAATGCTGAACAAGGAAAAGTCAGTGTAAGTGTCCGCACCCTTAGTTTGAAGCTCTAATATAGTTTAAACTGGTAAGTCAGTCTCATGCATTGTCATCAAATGGGAAATTGGCTATAGAGAGTAAATACCTTATTTCCCAGAGGTTGCCACAGCAGATTAAATTAAATTCTATTCAATTTTAATTATACAGTGCCAATTCACAACAACAGTGTCCTCAAGGTGCATTATATTGTAAGGTACAGACCTTACAATATTAGAATGAAACCCCAACAAACACACAATCCCCTATGAGCAAGCACTTGGCAACAGTGGAAAGGAAAAACTCCCTTTCAACAGGAAGAAACCTCTGGCAGAACCAGGATCAGGGCAGGGCGGTTATCTGCCACAGCCAGTGTAAAGTTGAGTTTAATGTTTGTTAATGAATGAAGCCAATATAGGAGAAATATGTTCTCTCTTTCTAGTCCCAGCCCTATGGGTGCAAATATTTGATTTGGCACAGATTTTACACCAGATGCCCTTCCCAGAACAACCCTCCCATTTATCCAGGCACCAGCCCTAGCAGTACCTGTTGACCCCCTGAGGCTGGGTTTTTGTCTCCTCCCGGTCTCAAACAGGGATCTTTCACAAGTAAGTGTTGAACTATTAATAAGAACCTCAGCACTCCCAAATACATAATATATTTAATATACCATGGCAGTAAGAAAAAAATGCCTCATGCCAAAAAAGCCTTTCCTCAACATTTCTGATACACATGTGGGCTTAACATGTAATAAAACACCACCTGGACCAAATCCCTGATGGGCACAGGTGGCAATAATTATGACCAAAGTATTTGTATAAAAACATAGCATCACATTAATATTGGGCAGAAAACAGATATAAATAAAAAACCCATTCCTACAATGGAAAAACTCTTAAGTGACATATTGTGTTTGATCCACTACAAATTTCAAGTATACTTATAAAAATCCATGAGTATCTTAAAAAATCAGTGCATAGAAGTACATGAGTCCATAAATTACATACACGCTGTAGGACAGTAAGAACTACAAACATGTCCATACACACCATATAATAATTCCTTGTTTAATCCTCCAGGATACACTGTTTACAAATGATACATGCAGTAAGCCTCCCTTTGGAGAAGTTTCCATTCCCTATCACCACCTCTTTCAGCGACTCAACCACTTCAATACCCGTGAACCATAAAATGTCTGGCTATAGGGGACCTCTCATCATTGTGCTTGATATTAGTCTTGTGTTCAGAATTCAGAATCACTTGTATTCTCAGTTCCCTCGAGCACAAGTGATTCTATCACTTGTAGGGTCCCAGCCGCTCGAGGCAGACTCCCTGGGCCTGGTTCTGTCGGACGTTTCTTCTTGATAAAAGGGAGTTTTCCCTTCCCACTGTCACCAAGTGCTTACTCATCGGGGCTCGTTTTGACTCTTGGGTTTTCTCTGTAATTATTGTAGGGTCATTACATTACAATACAAAGCGCTTTGAGGTGACTGTTTGTTGTGATTTGATGCTATATAAATCAAATTGAATTGAATTGAGTCAAAGGTGAAAGTGTTAACCACTAACACCATGGAGCCACTAAATTAGCTGGAGAGAAACCATTTTTTTGTATCAGGCTGTCAATATGATTATTTTTCTACTCAGTTTTTTTAATATGGGGTGTGTGGGGGATTTACTCACTTTTGGAGCAAGCTTCAAGTGGCCATTTGAGGAACTGCAGTATTAGCACTTAAAGTTATCTTCATGTTACACCTTAGGCTCTTGGGCTGGCAGTGTTGACCAGTCAGAAATTTCATGATCAGTTAGGAGGTTAAGTGATGAATTGTGATTTCCATATTTTTCATAACATGTTTTAAGTTCAAACTGCTTAGATTTATGACCAAATAGGGCTGCAACTAATGACTATTTCAATAGTCGATTAGTCATCGACTATTGAAATGATTAGTCGACTAATCGGATTATAAATCATAATTATGAAATGACACTTATTTAACTATCAGCTTTTACATTTAAGGTTATTTAAAATGCATAGCTGTCAAGTCTCCCGTTTTGCCCAGGAAACTCCCGTATTTTACCCCTCTGTTCAGCCGTCCTCCCGTTTTATTATTTTCACGTAAATTTCCCGTATTTTAATATAATAATTTTAAAAAATTATTCTTGGTGCTCCAAACTGAACTCTGTCGCGAACTCTCTCGCGAGAACTGCCACCTGCAGTAGCCTGGATGGCAGTTCTCGCGAGGTTAGTGCAGACAGCGGGGTTGGGCACAGTGTTGCCAATTTAGCGTATTTTCAAACCCTCATAACCCTCATAACCCTCAAAAAAG
>VUQK01001547.1:14667-34033 GCA_015106715.1 Bujurquina vittata
AATAAAATAAAAAAAAAAAAAAAAAAAAAAAAAAAAAAAAAAACAAAAAAATTTTATTTAATTTTTTTTTTTTTTTTTTTTTGTTTGTTTTATTCTTTGGTCTAAATCTTGTAATTTTGATGTTGCAGACCTGTTAAAATAATTAGATTTAATTAGCTCCACGGCCAAAGCTACCTTAGAGCTTGTATCCTTTAAATCTTTCAAGATGTCAACCTCTTGAAGAACTGGGTTCATCATTTTGCTGAAAGCTTTTATGAACATTGCTGGTGTAGCATGTATCAGTTCCCAGATGGGTGAACATTTTTAATTAATTCCTATCTCTAAATTAATTAGACTGTCCAAGGAGAAATGAGAAACAAATGGGGTTAGGTGGGGATTAGGTCTAAAGAGAGTTTGTTCCCCATTTCCTCTGCAGTATATTAGTGGGCTGAAGTCTACACTGACAGCTCTACATAATGAGGGCAGGCGGGGGTGTTTACTTGACTTCAGCCCCAAGGCTTTCATCCACTGTCAGGTCAGTGACCATCATGTTAGCCAGCGTGAATACCCTGACCATAGTACAGTGTTGTTTGCTGGATTATTTATTTTATTTATTTCTTGCAAGATATCAAAGTTGCTGCACGGCACTATTGAGACATAGCTGTTACTTTACATGGGCTCGTTCACTGCTCAAGGCCTGGCATCAGTCATAGTGCGCAACATAGGGCCTGACTAAATCTGAATGCAAAGGAGAGAGAATAAATTGTAAAATGATCATGAATCTAACTGAAGTGAATGGAGGGGAGAGCTCCCAGTCTATTTTATGTAATTAATTCATGATTTAGGGCTGTTTTGTTGATTCAGTGAGGCACAACCAGAGCGGAGAGCTCAGTCTTTGTGCCTTGCATCCCCCCAGTTCCCTTCCCTTCATTTCTGTGAAAGAGGGTTTTGGGGTTCTGCCAAGCTGACACAGTTTATTCTGGTCTGAGTCATAAAGACAGTGGACATTTTCCTGCCAGTTTTGAGAAAAAAAACATGGACCCAATGCTATATTACTCAAAACGGCCCACTGAAATCAATAGGATCTTGCATTCTTCCTTAAATGATAAACTAAACTGGCTCACTGCCATTTCTCTAAATAGACAGATGATTTTTGTCCACTTTAAAGACATTCCATGAATTTTTATTATTTAAATCTATGAGTGATGAAATTGATGCAGACAACAGATCGAAATATGCATTTTTTGCTTTGTTCTCAGAATCTATGCAGAGCACATTACATGCGCGCTGTTTTCCATGCATTTAAACATGTTTGGGAGTCGTGTTTATTTCCAGTGTTCTCCTGAACACAAAGTAAATATATGAACTATTTGTTCCACAAGAGCTGCACTCCTAGTTAATATTGCAGGCATGCAAAGCTGCAACCATAGACCTTGCGATGAAAATGCACCTGGACATGAAAGGGGATGATGTTGATTATAAGATAGCATCTTGTTTTGCAAAGCATTATTTAAATAGACTTTCTGAAGGTAATATAAGGTTTAAAGAAAACAAGTTGGCAGAGGCACCATGGTTTATACATCCACTGTCAGATTAACAGCAGATTACCTGCTAAGAAAAAAAATGTTAACATGATAACCTATTGGTTACTATTTTTTTCAGTTAAATTTTTATAGTATTTTTAGGGGGAATTGAATTCCTTGCATCCATTGCATAACTGCTTACCCAATTTAGGATCACAGGGGGTGCTGGCTGCAGCTATCCTAGCTGTCACGGGGCGAGAGGTGGAATAATCGCAGTCTATCACAGGGTTAACAGAGAGATGGAAACAATACCTATGGGCAATTTCAAATCACCAGATAACCTTACATGAATGCCTTTGGCCTGTAGGGAGGAAGCCAGAGTACCTGGAGGGAACTCACACAGGCACAGCGAGAACACACAGCAAGGGCGCAGCTGGGGGTTGGATTTGAACCCAGGACCTTCTTGCTGTGAGGTGACACTGCACCAACGTGCTGCCCAGAAACTGTTTAAAACAGCTGCCATATTTGACTATTTTTAGTCTTACTCTCTGAAAGGAGAACAGAGGCTGCTGAGCTCAATTTTTTATAGCGGTTTATATTTAATATTGCTCTGGATGCTGTTTTTTTTTTAAATTTATTTTATTTATTTTTTTAATAATTATGGTACTACCATTTTGGGCTCAAATTCATCTCACGTGACTTGTCATAACTTTTGCAGCAAAGATGTCAGGAGACATTTGTTGAAAAAACGTGGAATATGACAAATGGAAAAGCTCAGTATGAGTAAAAGTAAGCCCAGCTTTTTACCCAGGGGCTTACAGCACATTTTCTGGCCTAAATAACTCAGACTCACTGTTGACGGGTAATAGAAACTCCCTGCCTTAGTGGAACTGGTGTTCAACACTTGTAGATTTGTACCATGATTCAACTCTTAAATGTTAATCATCTCTATACATGGATAAAATATTAAATGAAATGCACAACAACAAGCAACCCAGAAGGGCAGCAGAAATTTATACTAGTGAGGACACCAACCATCCAGAAGAACACGACCTTGTTGTCATTTGCTTCATCAGGATTGTGTGTGCGCGATCTAATTTGATTGGTTTCAATTTTAATGAGATTTATTGTGCCCCGGTAGCACAAGCAAACAACTGCATAACTACTAATTTGACTCCATTGCTTCGTGTAAATACACGGCATCACCGTTTGCCTTCAGACCCGTTCGAAAGCTCAGACAGAAACAATATGGCAATAAAATTTAATGAAATGACCACAGTGTTAGTACATTAACACCATCATTCATACTTAACTGACTGAAACAATTGCTCTTCAGCATATAATCAGTGTCTATGTTTACGCATAATCCCCAATTATGAAACTTCTGAAAATTTCCTGAAATTAGGAATATTTTATCTGTAGGGAAAATATGGTAAAGTCTGCTAAACCTTGGGTTTAAGTAGATCATCTGTATTCTCTAAGAATGCAATATTATTTTTTGGCACTTGTGCATTTTTCCTCGACATTATCAAGCATCAAAGGACAATGAGAACGACGGTTTGAAACCAAATCGCATGAGACAAGTGTTAAGATGGTGTTTTGTGCTTCAAACCAAATGTAAATGAGATCTGTCGAAAGGCTGTGGAAAGCATTTTTCCCATCTAAAAGAGTACAACAGAGGGTAGTTCAGACCACACGCTCATGCACGGCTTTGAAGTGCTTTGAGGATTAGACTAGATTTCAGCGTGGTAGGCTGGTGCCAGATCAGTTTACTAGATGTTCGTCTGAAGACGGGGGCGAGCATCTGCCAGCAAAAGCTTTGAAAAAGGGGCTCAAGTTAATGACTTGGCCTCCAGTGGTTTATCTTAGTTTTCAGTTCTTGCTGTCTTACATGAGCACTTTCATCTCCTAATGTTTTCTATGCACTGTATGCATTCCCAAAGGAAAGTACTTAAACAAGCAGGAGTTCATTTGTTGCTAACACAACAAGATTTTAATTTCTCCATCTCCTGTACTGGATGGTCTGAGAGTGCAGTGTGAAAAATGACAGCTCCTCCTTTTGTCCTTGTGTTTGAGGAGTCCCAAAGACTCACAGCTCTGTCACTTCTTCCCTTCTTTCCTTGCTCACATTCTGGTGTGTGTGTCCATTTGTTTCTTCGTCACATTTGTTTGTGATGTGCATATGACAAATAGAATTCCTTCCAACAATGAATCAGGTGTCTTCATGGTCTCCTTTTACATTTATATTCTGACATTTTTTGGGATTTAGATATCAAAATATTAAATGTATGTTAATATTAGAACAAAAAATAAGAAAATTTGTGTTTGGTTGGTTATTTCTTTGTTGCTTCTTGGCAATAACTCTTACACCGTTGAAAAACTTGTATTTCCTCTTACTGTAAATGGTGCCACTAGGAAAATGCATTTGTGGGACATGGCAAACTTTCCAAATCCTCTCTGCCAATGCCAAACAGCTCATTCTGCTATTGAGTCTTGTTTTGAGCTTCTTGTACCCCCAGGTGCTGACAATCAGGTTTGTCATCATTGGAGGCAGTCTCAATGCAGATCTGCAATCTGCACAGTATGAGACTGAACGTTATCCTCCAAGAGCGAAGTTTATCAGAGACCACAAGAATTTGGGAGTGGAGAGGATGGAATGGCCTGCCTGCAATCCTGACCTCAACCCCATTGAACATTTGTGGGACCAGCTTGGTTGTGTTGTTTGTGCCAGAGTGAACAACACAACCACACTGGCTGATTTGCAACAAATGCTGGTTGAAGACTGGGATGCCATCCCACAGCAGGGTGTGACCAGCATGAGGAGGTGCCAGGCTGCTGTGGCTGTGTATGGTTCTTCCACATGCTGCTGAGGCTACTGTGTGTCCATCCTCTTACTGACATTTTATGCTAAAGTCAGCCGTGTTTACTAATATGATGCACAGTAGATTAATATTAATACAATGTACTTGAAGTTATGTAACTGGAAGGCCATATTTTATTTTCAAATATTGCAAACATTTTTCAACATTTTTATTATCTGATGAAATGCTTTAACTTATAGATTTAGTTTAATATAATTAAACAATGACACCAGAAACGAAGCAAAAGTCAATTTATATTGACTGGGAACGGTTTCTCTGCTCTTACAGTGTAGGTGGCAGGGCAAATATTGCATCGTTCTAAAAATATACATGAAGGCATTTGTGTATGGAATAGCTCTCTCTGCAAAAAGTATGCATCAGATATTTAAACATCTATCTAAGCAAATATGAAATGCCTTTACTCCACAGTGAGTTCATCAGACTCATTCCTACCTGAAATCCACTGAATAACATGCCAGCCCTGTAAAATTGGATTGTTTTACCTTGTTGGAGTCCTTCACAAAGAATGTACCTTGTTATTTCTCCACTGGCTATTTTTTCCATTCATCTACTCTGACTAACTTTTTAGGTGATATTGCTTATATTGTAGTCTAAATATTAAAACCAGGTTACCCTTTCAAAAGCTTCAAATAAGAAAAATGCAAACATATCCACACCACAGTTATCTGATACTTCTGAAAAAAAGTGATTTAACTTATGAGTATAAGTTAAATCACTTTTTTTAAAATGCTGATGTAAGTCTGACTGCCCACGTCCAAAAACCAATAATTATACAGTATGTACAGTAATGGCAAAAAAAAAATAAAAGTAAAATGAACATCCAGAGAACTGTAGAAATAAATAAATAAAATTTATGTTAGCTTACTATTACTGAGAAGTATTAGAACACATCTCTGGATGTCTTTGTCCCCTGTCTCTCCCCTCTGCCCCAAACAGTCATGGCAGATGGCTGCCCCTCCCTGAGCCTGGTTCTGCTGGAGGTTTCTTCCTGTTAAAAAGGAGTTTTTCCTTCCCACCATCGCCAAGTGCTTGCTCATAGGGGGTCGTTTTGACCGTTGGGTTTTCTGTGTATTATTGTACGGTCTTTACCTACAATACAAAGCGCCTTGAGGCAACTGTTTGTTGTGATTTGGCGCTATACAAATAAAATTGAATTTGAATAAATTTGTTTTATTTTTGCTTTATTTTAATATTATTAACTATAGTAACATCTGAGGTGTTAGTGGTCAATTTTGACGCCTATTTACAGTACCAAAGAAATCCTTGTTGGGAGCAAGCTTCTCAGATTTTGCTCTAGTGTGTCTGTCGTCAAATCTGAGGACTCTTGATATTGTTCAAAAGGTCTGAAGTGACATTTTCCAGTTATCCAGAAAATATTTCTGCCAGTCAATGTGTTTCAGAGACTATCAGTGGCCCCATTACTGGATATGTACACTCCAGCAAGAAGAACACCAATATGAGCATCCATATATTCATTATTACAGATGTCGCTGTGGACTTTTTTCCTTCAAGCTTTGTCAAAGAAATGATTTCCAAAACGTGACTTGAAGTTATTTATTCTTGTCACAGCAAACCTTGTAATCCCAGGGGTCATTTTGATGACATTTGGAGCAGCTGCCCTGCCATGTAAGCCATGAGGTACTGCACGCCATGAGATGTTACCACTTTTGTATTTGTATGTTTCAGCAGGAGCCGGAGCAGCTTCAGCACCTGTGACCTCCTCATCAGACTCATCAGATATATCTGTGTCCTCTGGTTGATACTCTTTATCATCCTCCTTCTCAGATACTGGCTCATCTATATCACTATGCTTCTCTGTGTCCTCTGCCTTCAGAGGACTTCAGCAAAGAAAAGTTTTAAGCCTAATCTTTAAAATACAGAGGGTGTCTGTCTCCCAAATTGGGAGCTGGTTTCACAGAAGAGGGGCCTAAAAGCTGAAGGCTCTGCATCCCATTTTATTTTTAAATACCCTGGGATCCACAGGTACAGTAAGCCAGCAGTCTGAGAGTGAAGTGCTCTATTGGGGTAATTTGGTACTATGAGGTCTATAGGATAAATGGGGCCTGATTATTCAAGACCTTGTATGTAAGAAGAATAGTTTTAAATTCTAGTAGAGAATTTTAAATTCTAGATTTAACAAGGAGCCAGTGAAGAGAAGCCAATATGGGAGAAATATGCTCTCTCTATCTAGTCATTCTCAGCCTTCTCGCTGCAGCATTTTGGATCAGCTGAAGGTTTTTCAGGGAGTTTCAAGGGCAGCCTGATGATAATAAATTACAATAGTCCAGCCTAGAAGTAATAAATGCATGAAGTAGCTTTCCAGCATCACTCTGAGACAGGATGTTTCTTGCTAGAGAGATATTTTGCAAATGCAAGAGAGCAGTCCTACATTCCTAAATTTCATAATTTAGAGAAATTTGCTTTTTGTTTGAATATTCCTAGCAAACTCAAAAAACCTTGATGCAATAAACAAATTTAACCTTTCATGCTTTTAAAACCTAAAACCTGTTCTGTGCCCGACACGAGGAAGGTTAAGTAACGTAAACTTTCTTGCTTTATAACTTTATAAATGCAAGCTAAGACGGTGCCTCATCTATTAATAGTTACGCTCCCATTTCCACTCACCATGCACATCAAAAAGGGAGCATGACACCTGAGTTGTTAAAATCTAGTTTGGTTCACCGTTTTACTCGTTGTGTAAAGCACAGTGGCGTAAGTGCAGTTTTCCTTTGTACTCTCTGGTGAACACTTCACTACTTGATGCCTGCCTATATCACAGGTTAAGACATCCATCATTTTATTCACTTTTCTGCCACTGCTGTGCCAGAACTGTCTTTCACTGTTTCTGTTTTCCACGGAAACAGTTTTACGCTTAAAGACTTTCGAATTTCAAAAGCTCTTCACCTGCTGTCAAGTTGGTTGTGGTTATCTTTGGTTTAGTTTCACTGTGAACTGGTCAGTGGTGTGCGAAATGAAATCTGGCATGATTTTGCTTCTTTGCTTTGCCTCACCTTTGTAGGCTAACCATTCAAGTTCAGTGTAGGATGTTGTTGGTGGAGGCTGGAGCTGTGCAAACTGTTTCTTACTGATGCTGATCTTTGAAAACTAGAAAGCCCTCAGAGAACATACACTTTATTAATGCCCTATTTTACAATTTTCCAACAAAGTGATCTGGATCTGTGTGAAAGGGTAATAAGTTCTTCCTGTGCCAACATTCCACCTCTCAATTGTGTTTCATGAAATTCAGGTCGATGTTTGTTGTGTGATTTCCTTAAGAGACAGAAGAGGGAAACGAATAAATAGGCAGTCAGCCAAACAGCAATGATCACATGCCTCTGTCTCAGCTCTGTTCTTGGCAAAGAAAATAAAAGTAATAGAAAGAGATACAGTCTGCAAGTCGGTGCATTATGCCATCACACTGATGAGGATGTGGAGGTGAATTTCTTAGCGCACAAACACACATGGGCACAATTTCCCCAGGAAATGCCTTTCTTAATTCATGAAATCCTTTTTTTTTTCTTTTTCATTTTTTCAAGTCCAATCTTATCTCTAAAATCTCTTTCGGTATTGTGTTGTTACTGTCTCTGGTGCCACCAAAGTCAAAATGGAGGGGAAATGAAATGAGAATGAGAGCAGCTGATAAAATATTCATATTTTCATCTGAGCAGTTTAGAGTAATAGGCCTAATAACCAGCAATGTGGAGCAATGAGTGGTCTGATTTTTTTTCCCTCACTGCCCAAGGTTTATAGGCTGTTGTGTTTATTTGAGGTTGTTGGGTCTAAAATGAAGGTACCTTCTCTCTCCTACTCTGCATGGTTTTGATTAAAAACAGAAAACTGAAGTGTGATATTTTCAAACCTTTCAGTCAGAAGTTAAACCATATAACAGGTTGAGCACAGAATACAAAATTTGTAGCCAGCTGGGCTTTTCTGTTGTTGATTGGAGAACATTCACCAACTATTCAAGTTCAAGATATTTTTAGGCTGCATTGAAAACACAGCATCTTTAAAACCTTCCCACAGATTTTCGAATGTTCGGGTCAGGGACCTGGACCAAAAGCTTCAGCTTGTGTTTCTTGAGGGAGGTCATGGCAGATTTTGATGTCTTCCTTAGATTATAATGATGCTGCAGAAGTATAACTTGTTTTGGTTTTGGTTTCTTGACTGACTGCATGAAATTTGCATCCAGAATTTGCCACCAATCCATTCTTCCTTTGCAGTACTGCAGGGTGCCACATAACTACAAAGCAGTGATCTGAGAGCTGTCTTCATCTTCCTCATGTTGTTTTTACTTTGACTGTTCTTCTTAGCTACCATTTTATAATGGCATTTGAGACAGTAGATATTGCAAACTGAAAACACTTTTATGTCTTTTATACCTCCCTTCATCGCAGACATCACTTAGCTTTATTTTCAGTTCCACAGACTGTAGCTTAGAGCACTTCATGGCTGTTGAGTGTTACCACAAGGTTTATTATTATACATGAGTAGCATGGCTTATATAAAGGCAGAGAGCACAACTTTTGCTGATGACAAGTAAAATGAATATATGAAAGCATTATGAAGCAAAGCAGACAACTAAAAACATGTGACCGAAAGACGCAATTAAATTAGGTGTCTAATTTGCATGCATTTTATCACAGTTGTGTTTAGGCGGTCACGCAATCCGATGACCCTGGTAATCAGAGACAAGTGTGGTCCAGAAGCAACCCATAGTTGGACCATGGTGTTTGCCAAAAAGCACAATTTGGGTCATAAAAGTGAGGAAGATTTCATGTACATCTTTCTTGTGCTTTTTGAACCTCCGTTTAATACAGCTTCAAAGAGAAATGTTTGAGACTCACCACAGGGAACGTCAGCAACTACAGATTAGAACAACAGAACTTAAACATGCATCCTTCCACTGAGGGTTGAGCTTTAAGAAAGATTGCTGAAAGTAAACTAATCCAAAATCTGATCCACAGCATCCATATCAGACAGGCCAGGGTTACTAAAACTGACTATACAGTTCATTAGTGAATAAGTAAGAATTTTCTGTCACTCTGACATCTCCCAAGCTGGATGGAAACACGTTGTTCCTGACAAGTACAATGACAGCTACAATCCTACTTTTCATGAGTGACAAATCTCAGATCACAAGAAACTAGCACGAAAAAAAAAGGAGCACCAGAGGAGCCCTGTCTCTGACAGTTCCAGCTCTTTTTTCTGCTTGGGAAGAAAATTAAAGTGCTGAGCTTTTGAGTATCTTCAGACTTCCACGTTGTTGTGAATATTCATGGTGCATGATCAAAATGAAAACATCACACTTAACTAGCTTCAGTTTGATCCTTAACAGCGTGTAACAAAGTGCTTGCTATGCCTTGATTTCCCTGTTTACTGTCGATTGCCAGCAGCACAGGAATTATTTGGCCACTCGGTTATTTTATATGCCATAGTCATTATGTCCCTGGTTCAAAAAGTTCCTGACACTACTTCAGAGCCACTCGTGAGTGCTATTGGCATCATAAACAACTGTTAAGCAGGCCGTGGCATATCCCCTTCATTACTGCCACGCTCTTCAAACCACTTGGTCCTAATAAATAATGTAGCTGTAGATGCCAGCATGGAGGTCATCACTATCACTAACAACAAAAGCTAAAATTCCAGCCCCGACAGCAATAAATAAACAAGAAGCGGTGCTGCATCAAACCCCGCCCCCGGCAGACGTTTTAGCGGATTTGAATATCTTCCGACTCACAAACATGTCACTTTCCAAACATTAAATCACTGAGATAACACATCCTTTTGTCCATGCCCATAATTTTCCAAGGTTTAAAGAACTGAAGTAAAATAACTAATTTTATGGTCTTTTTCTTTTCTTTGAAATAGTTTTTTCTCTTCTAATGAGGAAATATGAGCTTTTGTCTGATGGGTGATAATCAAATTGAGTGATCAGATTGATAGCCAAAATTTATTTATATATATATAATAAATTTATATATATATATATTTATTTGTATATCTGGATTATATCCTGATGTTATATTTCCATGGACAATCATGATATGCTTCTTACTTCAATAAATAAGGATGATTTGTCTTTTTTTCAGCTGAGATATAGCCCAAAAATATCTGTTAAATTGACTTCCCCATGTTAAATTCATGTGCCCTTTTCAGTTTTGCAAAGTATTTTACTTGGTCTTTTACCCTTGAAGGTTTTTGACTACTTTTGATTTTACCTTTACAGTATATTTCAGAGGTTATGATTCAAACCACTGCAGTGCAATACATTTAATATCTACTGCATGTTTTAATCTAATAAAATATTATGGTCAGCAGTAACACTGCACTGAGGTCTATAGCAGGGCAAGCAGAGAGATGCAGAGCACCGCAACTTTTTGGGTTGTACATAAATACTGGATGGTACACGCGCATGGTTTGATGTCAGGTGTTATCTCAATTTCACAGCATAAATTATGTTAGTGTAAGTTATTAGTTATTATTTCAATATGATTAAAAATCTGTTTTAAGGTAGAGTGTTAAGTTGTGTAGTCCTGCATGGATTTAGTGAAACTGCGAACATCATTTCTAAATGTGTGTAAATTGTTTTTTTGTCAATTTAGGAGTTGTTTTAATCTGGTCATTCTGCCTGTGTGTGTGATGGAGAGAGAGAGATGGGGAGAATTTCTCAAAAATGAAACTTGACAGATGTGTTGGTAAATACACAGGATATCGCACACTGGAAATGGCTGTGGTCTAGCCGATGAGTACTGAGTGAGTGATGCCAGAAGTTTTCCTTTCACATGTATTTATAACCCCCCACTGCATCTTCGTCTGGTGTGGAAACATCTAATTTTCACAGCTCCAATGGTGTAGCGGTCACTGCTACACTGTCAGTCTGTCTGTTCCTTCCGTGATTATGTCCGTCTACAAACAGATTTGGTCATCACAGTGGCACCACAACTGTGCCAGATGCAATTACAGAGATCAGTGCGTTGTTGAGATCAAAATGAAGGGCAGGTTTGATGTGGGTGCCAAAAACTCACTGGGTTCACAGCTGGTGTGATCCCATTGCAAGCACGGTCTCTCATTAATATGAAATTATTTTGTTTGATTTTTGTGTTTGTTTTTAATTTTCTGATAAGCGACATGTTGAACTGTGAAAAATTATTCATCATCCTTTATAGATTCCATAAACTGCAGATTTAGTTTCTTTATGTTTGACTCTTTGTCAGAAAAGTTGGGTGGCAGTTATATTCTATATTTTTGAATACAATTAAGCACTGATTGAAACTAATTCCCACTCGAACACTTTTTTGCACACTTTTTCCATGCACAGATGCTATACTGATAAGCACTAATAAGGTGATTGTGCAAAGGTTGTTTAGAGTTCAGTAAGAAAACACAATAAGTGCTGCTAAAAATTAACTCTAGCATTTAGAGAATACAAATAGTTGTTTAAGGGGGGAAATTTTAGGAAGTATATAATACAAAAAAGATAATTTATTAAAAAGAACTACTGAAGAATATTAGAAGAAGAAGGACCTTAATTATTCTTTGATTTTTCACGACACTCATTTTGCGACTGCCTTTCGGTGTGAAGGATATTTGTTTAGTCAGTTCTGTTACAAAATTATATATGCCTGACCAGCAACTGTTGTCTGCCCAGTTAACTATAAACATTGACCCCGTTTATAAGTTTTATTCCACAAAACACAGCTAAATCACCTTTTTTTAAAATATCAAGAGCATTAAATGTGTTCTGAGGTAATTAATCTTGCTCTCTGAGCACTCTGAAGTAATTACAGCTCATGTTCCCCACAGAAAGGCTTCACTTCAGTTTGAAGGCTGTTTAGCATTAACTGCAGAGCTCGGGTCCTGCCACATTTAAATACAGGCTGTTTGCTGCAGACTACTGTATGCTGGGGCAAGTCCCAAAAAATCTGATTTTGGTGTTTTTCTTTTCCTCTGATGGACTCAGATGTGTCTCTGGAATTAAATGCTGAACTAAAATAGGCTTTAGACTCTCATTAGTGGTCACTTATATATATTTTACTTTAATAATAACAAATACGTATGAATGAGTCACATACAAATAATGAGAAAGGGGGCTCTTTTATGAGTAAATCATAGTATGTCTTTTGATATATACTACACACACGTGTATGTACAGTGTGTATATATATTATAAGTTTTCTCTAGCTGATTTGTCCTAAGTAGAATTTGCAATATCCCCATATACAATTTATATATTGACTCTTAAGACTCTTAGGAAGACAGTAATAATAGCAGTTGACAAACAGAGGGGTATACAGGGGTGTGCAATATTCATTTTGTTGAAACTCAGCAAATGTGCCAACAGTCACTTATTGTACTTATCACACTTATTCAACAAAATATTTTGTTTGGGCAATTAAACTATATACAGTAGCATGTTACTGTTTAGTGAGTGAGCAAAGCTTCAGTTTTTATAATTAGCAAGCTGATATGAAGTTGGAGAGACCACCACAGCGTGTACTTTGAACTCTACAGATGTATTCACTGTAAAGAAGTGGTTGGTGGATTTTTCTTGTCTGCATGTTATGGCGGTCTGTCTCTGTGTGTTGGGCCTGCGACCGGCTCGCGACCTGTACAGGGTGTTCCCCGCCTCTCGCCCTATGTCAGCTGGGATAGGCTCCAGTCCCCCCACAACCCTGAACAGGATAAGTGGAAGTGAATGGATGGCTGGATGGATGTTATGACAGGTCCACCAATTTCTCCCCTAATATAAAATCCAAAATGCAACCAAACTTTAGATCTAGTCCCATTAGGAGGCTGACAATCCCAGAGTGCTATGTCTGCCTTTGGCCTTGTTTTTTGGGCCTGCACCTCCACAGCTGTGTCCGGAAGATGCTCATCATGTTGGTGGAGCTAGGACAGCGTATACCATGAGTCAATCAAAGTGAGAGAGTTGAATTTGGTTTTAATGAAAATGTAAATTTGAAATGAACTTTTGTAACTGTTTCCTTTCCAGGCCTATATTTGAAACTAATAATAAATTGTTTTTGGATTTTTTAAGAATTATTATTATTATTATTATTATTAAGAGACTTGAGAAGTCACAAGAAAAAAGTAGTTTTTTTCCCCCTTTTTTTAATGTGTAGTAAAGGTGTAACTTTACTACTTTTCTCCTTTCCACCCCAGCAAGTTTGATTAACTAAGTGAAAGTCAGCAAAGGGCCACATGTGGAATGATTGAATTCATGGACCATTTCGAGCTTCCACTCACAGTACTCAAAGCTAAACTCTGTGGATTTGCTAGACATAGTGAATTATTTTACAATAGGATATTTAATTTCTTCATAGTAGGCTTATAGTACATTTGTCAAAATATAGTACTTAAGATCAGAGTAAATGCCAGAATATTATTTTTCACAGATAATAATTAAGAACAAATGCATGGTCATATTCATGAATGTGAATTAAATCAATTTCTGTTCTCTTATTGCATGTGTATGCTAACTCAGATTGAGTGACCAAATAAAAAAAGATGTGATTAATAGTTTCCTATTTTGAACCAAAGCCATTGAAGTCCTTATTTTAAAATATTTAAGATATTAAAATATAACATTTCATTTATCTACCAATCTTCTAACAGTTAAAGTTGGATTGCAGTGACAGCAGGCTAAGCAAGTGTGAAATAATCAGAATTTATTTGTATATGCTGCTGTAAATACTGATGATTTGGCTTCCTTACTGGGGAAGACAAATCACTCCTTCTGGTTTTCCATAATATCTTCACAGGATGTTGCACTGTATTATACATGGTAATAAAAAGGTCTTGCCTTTCAGTGAACCCTGCAGAAACCTTACAGTTGCTCTAAGAAAGCTCCAGACAGTGTGTTGAAAATGTTTTAGATTATGAGGCTCTCTGTCGTGTATTATACCACCCAGTCCATCCATCTCTTTTCTGTACCTTTCAGAGTCTAACAGGGAACTGGCACCCTTTCCAGTGCACACTATGAAAGGCAGAGTTGTCATCTGTCAGGACTTACACATCAAATTTAAGACAAAATCTGGCCCAACTCCACAGACCAGTCTGTTTGCAAAAGGCACTGCTTCTGTGGATAGTTGCATTAGACACAGAACCTTGGACAGCACCATGATCTGTTTAGCTCTGTCAGAATGTCAGCGCTGCACAGTACTGCCATCAAAGTAAAAGAACCATGGACAGCGCTCTGGTTTACTTGTTACCTGAGAATCCGTGTCTGAGACCTTGAAACACTTTATAGATTTTATGGTATAGGTGTTTAAAAGGCAACAGGGGCTATTGACAACAGGGGCAGATTATTTATTTATTTATTTATTTGTGTATTTTTGCAGTGGGACTGCCATAACCAGTGTAAGTAAATATCCCAGCAGACACTGAAGTAAGACCCAAGACTATCAGCGTGCAGCTTAAAAGATTTATTTAACAGGAACTCGGGAATAACAAGGATTTACATCTGAGGAGCCACTGGGAAGTTTCGGTTCACGATGCAGGAGGAGACTTCCTTCAGAGAGTAGGTTCATTCAATCTGTTGGTATGGTTTTGTAGCCTTAGGGATTTAAAGAGCTAGTGGAGGATAGAGAGGTAGGTGAGTTTTGGAGAACAATACTTTTTCACAGGAGCTATCCAGCTCAGGATATCAGGTTGAGGAAGTGAAGGAGGAAGCTCTTCACCTGATGAGAAGGGTTTTCTGAGGAGCTGAGAAAAGAAAGACGTTAACACTGCTAACTCACTGGGAACTTTAACTATCACCAAAGAGCCTGATTATCGTGACCACAGAGACGACAATCTGGCAAAGAGTGGAAGCTTGAAATGGTCCATAATTACTTGAAGGTAATGATCTGATGAGGAACAGGTGCCTTGGCCAAAGAATGGGAAAGTAGTGGAACCTGCTCCCCTCCACCTGAGAGCCATGGAAGGAGGGAGGTGACGAGAGCAAAGGAAGAGGAAAATCCTGACCAGCCGTAGAGCATGACAGAGACTGCACTTCCTGCAGTGGACTTTATTTCAATAAGCACAATCAGTTAGTTTGTTCTTAAATAATTTTTAGCTCTGCTGTCGACGACATGCGATAGCCAGCGGAGCTTATCCAATACCGATCTGTCTGGCGTCTGTTTTCCGTCCAGTGTGAGTCAACTTTTTGCTAAATTCACCGCTCCTGTCATTTATATTTGGGGTCCCCCTGGACGAGTTGGAGGAGGTGGCTGTGGAGAGTGAGGCAATACACTGAGAATGAACTTATATGTGAAGTGCAAAACATATTCTTTCTATCCACAGTGAAACCCATTTAACTAAAAATCAATATATAATTGTGGTCAGAAGTGTACATAGACTCAGACTTGTCTTTCAGTGATTTCTTTGAACTTTTCTTTTTCCTGGGTGGAGTTGCTCTTTAATGGGACTCTTTAGGGAGTTCTCAAGAAGCTTCTGGCATAATTCAGGCTGGATATTTGATCATTCTTCTTGGCAGAATTGGGAAGGTTAATTTAAATTGGTTGGTTTTCTGGCACAAACTTGAATTTTAAGCGTAGTCTACAAATTTTCAATAGTTGTTAAGGTCAGAGCTTTGGAAACAGCCTTTAAATATCAGCCTGCCTTAGTCATTCCAAAAACCAGTGTGTCTGAGATCATTGCCCTGTTGGAACACCATTTTATTTCAGCTATCTGGCTGTTGAAGTGAAGTCAAAGAATTTGGATGTAGTCGTCCTTTTTCATTATTCTATAACCCCCACGACTTTGTGCAATATACTAGTACTGCTGGTAGTAAAACAGCTCCAGAGCGTGATGCTATCACTGCAAAACTTGTCATTATTCTTATCATTGTTTGCTTTTGGTACCATTTTTGGAGCAGGTGCTGCTTTCTTGGTCGGTATGCTCTCAGTCAATAGCAATGTAAAACTCGTTTCACTGGTGGACAGTGACACTGGTCTTTCGGCAGATTCCAGTTAGGTTGCTCCTAAACATCCTAACCATTTTCCTCTCATCTGAAGCTGACAGTTTGGGAAGAAAAACTTCTCAAAGACCTGACCTCAACCCTATTGACAATTTGCAGACCAATTTAGATGAGAGAAAATCCAAAAATAAATTCAAACTTTTGCACCTACTTCTGTTTTTTTAGTTATTAAAGATATATGGTGCACATTCATTCCACCATGGAAAAAAGAGTTCAGTCCAGAGAAATCATTAAAAGCCTAAACTTACCATGACATTCATGCCCACGATGAGTGTGTGTAAACTTTTGACCACAACTATATTTTATATATATTTATATATATATATATATAGTAAACATTTTTGACATTAACTCTGAGTTATTTCTTTTGCACATAATACTGATGTCATACACACACGTATGATCAAATTTCCATTGAGCTAGTAAAACAAGCAGCTTCTCAGGTTCAATTCCATGGACAGGTCTGTGTTTTGCACTAACTTTCTTTTTTTGTAACCTTGTTGAGCAGATATTTGCTACTCCTAAAATCTGTCAGTCATAATATGTGGAAGCCAAACACTAGTTAGTGTCTATGTCTGTGTTTCTGATCTGTTTTTTTAAACTGCTGTCTAGACACCTAGGCACATCCTGCACATTGGCTCATCCATCATTCACCATGCTCCTTTCATTTATTTTTGTTATCCTTGCTGCCATATTTATTGCATGACAGCTTTGCAAGTCACAGAAATTCTTTCAAGTGCTGCTTTCCTTTAATGATGGAACTTTTTTTAAAGAAGAAGGCCGGTTTTCAGTAAACCTTCTTTTGATTAATAGATTTCTCCCTCCCATCGATGATATGACCGCCTTGAGTCAGAGTCTTGTTTTTTATTTCTTAAAACTGCTGGTTGAGAAGATTATTAAATTATTGTCATATTTATAATAGTTGATTATTAATTGCACCATGTCTGTTCAGTCATTAGCTTTCTTCTGTTGCCACCGTGCTGTCAGCGGGAGTTCTCTCTGACACAAATATCAGACCACCCTCATTTAACACAGTGACTTATGAAGAGAATATTACTCCCGTCTGCCTCGTCTTAGTTGTTCCCCACCCACTAAATGAGCAGTAATGCAAACTGTACAGCACATTCTGGAAATTAATTGAGTTTGACTGCAATGGATTGCCGTGTGATAAATGTGTAGTTTTATCACCAATCTTCCTTCACTGACTGTTTAACATCTCATTTTGGTCTGTGATTAAAAGGCAAGGTACCATCTACTGTGTCTGTGTAACAGAGAAGGAAAATTATATACAAGAAAGTTTTCTCTGAGGCCAAATAATATACAGAGAAGATCTGGGGGTTGAATAGAATAAAGTGATTGAAGTCCAAACTGGGTAAACACAATGGCAAAGTCACAATTAAAACCATTTCTATTAGCAACATGGAAACAGTGTCATCAAGTAAAGAAAAGAAGAATATTTGAGTGGGAGTAACAGACTATAAATGAGTGTGATCATCCTGTGAATTGAAGTATGATGAACACTATTGTCATGTTTTTTTTTTTTTCTTTGTCCTGTGATGGATGGCCTTGTGACATTTAACTGATACCTTGCCAGGATTTGATTACACAACATCAAAACAATACAGAAGGTCAAATTAGGTTATGTCAATAACTAAAATGTCAGTGGACTACAAGGATCTAGATTCCATCCCCACAGATGTTTTGATGAAAATTCAGGATTCTGTGAACTGATACAAACCGAATAGATGACTGACGAAATTCAGTGAAGTCACAATTAAGATCACTTTCCCAATGCCAGGTTTGGGTAAAATTGGATGCGCTTTCAGCCATTCCCTAATGCAAATGGCAGAGGTATTCAAATTACACAAGAATTCAGTTCAATTCATTTGTATTTATACAGCGCCAAATCACAACAAAGCCCTCAAGACACTTTATAATTCATTTGTATTTATACAGCGCCAAATCACAACAAAGCCCTCAAGACACTTTATATTGTAAAGACCCTACAATTAGAGAAAACCCAACAGTCAAAACGACCCCCTATGAGCAAGCACCTGGTGACAGTGGGAAGGAAAAACTGCCTTTTAACAGGAAGAAACCTCCAGCAGAACCAGGCTCAGGGAGGGGCAGTCATCTACTGCGACCGGTTGGGGGTGAGGGGAACTAGATGGGAAATGCTGTGGAAGAGAGAACTGGCCCGAAAATCAGTGGATCTGAATCCAAATGTGAAATCTTTGGTTCAAATCTGAAAGTTTTGGTTCGTCACCAATATCTATGGAGGAGGTGAGTGTCTACAGCCATCTGTAAAACAGAGGTTCTGTTTGGGAATCTTGGCAAAATTGATGGAATTATGAAGTCAGAAAAGTCTCAATAGAATATGATCCATCATGAGATACTGTCTGATTGACAGTGGATTCATTTTTTCAGCATGACAGTGATTTCAAACACTGTCAAAGGCATATCTTGATAGAGAAACACACAGTGGAACAATATCAGTCATGGGATGGCATCCCAGAGCCCAAACCTCAGCATTATTGAAGCAGTGTGGGATCATCTTGACAGAGAATGAAACAAAAACCAGTCAACATCCAAAGAAGAACTCTGAATGTCCTTCAAGAAGCCTTGAGAACTTTTCCTGATGACTGCTTAAATAAGTGAGCTTGCCTAAGACAGAATAAAGGTTGTATTTAAGCAGTATTTTTGTTGTTGTTTGTCTAAAATGCCCATCCATATTCTGGAACAGTTTTGGCTTCAATGAGGAGGAACTGTGAGCCATCATATTTTATAATGTAATGTGGATATCACATGGCTTTATAGTAGTAAGTAAGCCTTTTTTTCACTGTGTGAATGGATTTAAACAAGTAGTAATTCTTACTTTTACTACTGTTACTAGCAAGATAAGCTGTTTACACACACTAACACATAATGAAGCAGAGGTGTGCAGAGGGGGGTGCTTTTAACAGCCATGTTCCCCCTTTTTTTTTTTTTTTTTTATGCCGTTTAATTTTTTTGGTTAATCCTAT
>VUQK01001547.1:34053-60385 GCA_015106715.1 Bujurquina vittata
TTTCTTTTTTTTTTTTTTTTTTTAATCCGTTCAAATTTCTTGGATAATGCTATATTGATTTGGGGTGGTTGGTAAAGCTTTTAGTGGTATTTAGAGCTTTTTAATCGTTTGTACTCTCTTTCTGTGCGTTTTTTCCCCCCGCAAACTGAGACCAACAGAAAGTAAAATGGTAGATAGTCAAAAAACCTGTCCAAAGCATCACAGGGTACATGAGGGATGCTGGGGGAAGGTAAATTATTCTAATCTTTCCATTGTTGAGCCCCACAATCATCTATTTCCTGTTTGCAACACTAAACAACATAATGCGCATTTTTCAAACTGGGCCATTGTTTGGCTGGTAACAGTTTGCATGAACAGTGATTAAATATGCTGAGATCAAACAATATCTAACAGGCTGCAGCAGGTTACATTTTGTTGAGCTTCTCTCCTTTTAAAAAAGGGGTTATTGGGGATATTGTGACTGATAGACATACATCATTTAGAGTACTGTGCTTCATTAATAATTCATCAGTTGGTGGTCAGACTCGATTATCTCTAGACTGTATCAGTATTTTTTTTTAACCACTGAAATAAATCAGTAAACATCATTTTACTATTTTTATATTACCTTTCAAATGGAGCCTTATGATTCATTACTGACCTCCTCCTTTATGATTCCAGTATTTGGTCATTGAATTGATCTTTGAAACCCCTGTGCCATTAGTGATTTTTTTCTTCTATAACAATGCACGCTGCTTTTTTTTGTCCTTCAAAATTATTCTCTCATGACAGGTATTTTTTATTACAGCATATTAGCCCCTAGCCAGGGAGCCAGGCCATCAATTTCCTCCTCTGTTCCCTGTCTCAGAGGTCTTTGGGTGCCAGTGATAGGAAGTCAGGTGTGTGTCAGAGCTGCGTGACACACAGAGCTAAGCAAATTGATGGCTATGGACCCAGAGCACTCACACCACCCTCCCAGTGGCAGCCGCAACCTCGGGGCTCACTGGGTGTTATCAGTTCCTCAGATCAGCCACAGTTGCAGTCAATAAGCTAATTTCTGGAAGGACCTGTTCCTCTGTGTCAGAGGAACAGAGAAGCTCACAGAATACTTACACTTGGTCTACAGCTTGTAATCACAGTGTTCAAACATTTTTGTGCACTAACCTTAGATGTACTTCACATAGCATAAATAAGGATTAAGAATTATTTGGTTTGACTGAATTATTGAACTATTGAATGCAGGTGTAACTACAAATAGTGGTGGAGGAAATGCAAGCATGTGCTGTTTGTTAATATTTCCAGCAAAAAAAGTCAAGGCTTCTGTATGTGTCACCCAGTGGATCATCAATAGAGGCAGGAGTGAAAGAAGCAGGGTAAGCACAGAGCCCACTGCAAGGCAATAAAATGGAAAGGGGGAAACTGAAAAACAGCTGATTCATAATGTGTTGGTGTATGTATAAATAAATGCTGTTAAAGGTAATTATCCTCCCCATTTTTGCAATTTTAAAGAAAGCCATATTCTCTAAACTAATGCATTCTTCCTTCCCCATGCTCCTGTTCTCCACCAAGAGAAAGTGTTGGTTTTGGTGTCATCTCGCTGACAGAGAAACAATCAGACAAACAATATAAAATATATCTCTGTCTCAGTTTCTGCACCAAGTTATATGAAATGCAGAGATGTCACCCAGCAGTAAGATAGCTAGATACAGGGAAAGACAGAGGCCAAAGATCTAGGATATCATGCTCATTACCACCAACTAGGAGGACTGAAACAGTGGACATAGCCTGAAGTCATGAAATAATCTGTTTCATACTGACAGTAAAGTTATTTTTCAGTCCCAAGAAGAATCTTGTGTTAAACAGCAGAAATTAAACTGCTTTCTGTTGTCTGTTGGAGACATGCATACATACATACAGTACATGCTCCTCAATGAAGGTATCCTTTGTTTTTCTTTGAGAAACAGTCTGGTGAAGGGGGCAGGGGGTAGTTTTTGTTATAGTAGTTATTGCACGATTATGCCAATTCTCTCATTATAAATTCTGCAGAAAATAATTTAATGGCAAAAATCAATATCTCAAGTAGGCGGTTTTGTAGAAAGAGTCACACCCCCAAGAATGCAGTCTGTGCAAAATCTGTGGTGACTGATAATCAAACTTGAGTACAAGATTGCCCAAAACTACAATCAATAAATAATTTAAATAAATTGGTATGTACGTATATAGATGTATATTTAATATTCTTGTCTACATTAATTGAAATATATGTAGGCTTAATAGCTCTAATGTAAATTTGCGAGGAGACAGCTTGAAGCCATTCTACCCCGAAGGCATTGCTGATCCGGGTCAAACATTGCAGAACAAAATACTGACAAAAAACATGCTGCAGCAGGCATGTCAAAATGACACAACAATCATTTACATCTTACAGTAGTCAGCAGAGGGAGGCCAAGGTGAGGTAAAGCCACTGATTTACGTAGCTGTTGGAGCAGATGAGTCTCTTAATGAGGAGAACTGAGCGAGTCATCCATCAGCTTGAGACAATGTCACGCATCTGCAGAGAAGGAACAAAGCAGTCGGGAGGAAAACATGGCCTGTTCTGCTTGTCAAATAACCTTTCAGGGGAGATGTTAGTGTGTATGTGTGCTGTTTGCTGTTCAGTACATGCATGCATGCATTTTTGTGAGTTTGTGTGCAGGCTGCTGTTTCTGTATTTTGTGAAAAACAAAGTAACCAGATGTTTCAGAAATACTTGATACTTTGTCCTTTGGGGTACAAAAAAAATAAATCTATGTAGCTCTTTAGTAATTTAGTCTGGAACATTCATTTTCCAGAAATTAGACTGGGACACTGAAACAGTATAATTTTTTTATGTAGTAACCGGTGCAGTAGAGGCTTTACTGTAAATCAGGGATCCTCACATCCAGGCCTCGAGAGCCATGTCCGGCAGGTTTTAGATGTCTCTGCTTCAACACACCTGAGTCAAATTTAGAAGTCATTAGCACGACTCTGGAGAACTTGACTGCATACTGAGGAGGTAATTCAGCCATTTGACTCAGGTGTGTTGGATCAGGGACACATTTAAAAACCTGCAGGACACCGGCTCTCGTGGCCTGGATGTGAGGATCCCCATTTTAAATGAAGTTAGGCCCAGCAAGTGTTGTTATATATGCCTTTTGTTCTCAAAGTAAATGGTGTTTTGACATTTTAACAAAAAACTGTTCACTGAAAATGATTTTTAGACGTGTGCCTGATCCCATGCTGAGGCCTGAGGGCCTGAATTTTACAGCCATTCAGTGTTGGATTTGGCCTTTTCTCTTTTATACATTGTTTTGAATATTTCAGTGATACTTTTAGTGTAATTCACAAAATCTTTATCGTTTTTCTTTGAGAAACACTATTTCAAAAGAGTCTATTTGTGTGTCATCTTTACATATGGAAGACTTGGCCCCTCTGGGTTTCTTTCTTTATAAATAGTCCTGTTACTGACCTGCTGCCAGTTAACCTAATTAACCTTTTCTTCATCTCTTTTGCATTGTACATCTTTTCTGCTGCTATCTTGCAGATATTCCAGTCAAGGTTTTGGTGCCCACACTCCCAACTACATGTCCACATACATCAGAGTATCTCCTGAAATTGGATCTCAAATGATTTTTGGCTGCACACAGACACCGACCTTCAGAGAACAAATTAAGGAGACAACAATAAAGGTTAATGTTATTAGTTTACTTGTGGAATTGAAATAAATTAGCAACAGCTGGTATGTTTGTCTTTTTGACCTGGGAAAGTGATGGTCAGTGTGGCCTAAAATTGACAAACTGCCACCTAAATTTTGCTTTGCTATTTATCATCAAGTGAAGAGAGATAACAGCTTTGTTAGTGCGGACGTCAAGACTTAATACCTCACCCCACTGATTTTATCTTAGTGGGTATCAATTCATGAATAAATCCACGAGGGAGACCTCTGCCATAAATTAAAAATTATTTTAAATTTTTGTAGTTCAATACAACTCAAGATTACAAATGCTACGAATAAATTAGTTCAATTTTAAGTTATTAGTGTAATTTGTGGCATTAAGATGTTTGCTCTGCTCTGGCTTTACAGATGTTATATATATATATATATATATATATATATATATATATGGATCCTATCACTTCAAAACATTTGATTTCATAATATTTGAGTTACATTTTTATCACATAAGGTTGGGATAGATGCACCTGTGAGTGGGTGTTAAGGACAGGAAGCTTTGAAACTAAAAACAACAGGATTCAATGGGAAGAATCAAGGCACTGTTAGGCTATTATTCCTCAAACATGGCTTACAGTACAATCTGAAATTACTTACTTGTTCTTGTGGAGTTATGTTTTTCTTTTCTTTTTTTTTTTGTCAACAGCAAACTGGATGAGACAAGAAAGTATCTTGGTAAAGCAAAGCCAAGTGATCATGCCTTGTTAGCATTTTATTGCATCTCTGCAGTAGCATGATTGCAGTGAACCCTCTCCATGTATGAATCGGTGTGTTGCTTCTTTATCATCTCAATTTACAGTGTGTAGGGGGATACCTCGGGGGACGCAGTCACCTTCTCCTGGTCCACAAAACACATATAGACTGAATGGGAAAGCTCTCACGCACACTCAAATATCCTTGAGAGGATAAAAATGGTCCAAATTTGAGCCCCATATAGTAGGAGCACACACTCTGGTTCCCTTTTTTTCAAGATGGGAACCACCACCCCAGTCTGCCAATCCGGTGGCGCTGCTCCAGATCTCCACGTGACGTTCCAGCATGGTGAGCAACATAGCCCCCCGGGATCACTGGCACACACAAACCCCTCCACCACGATGAAGTGGCGATTCGCAGAGAGGAACAGAAAAACAAACAGCAAAAACCAAAAAAGATCCAAGTAAGCAGAAAAGTGCCACTCTGACTGGCAGTCCCAATAGTTGCTACAGTAATTAGCTCCATTGCTCTCTCCTACATGCTGAATTTCATTCTAAGCATCTGTTACTTCCTCTTCACGCCTTCAAATTTCTCAGGTGAAGACACTGCATGATGAAATTATAGTAATAAACACAAAAAAAGCTTACCGCCACACAAACAACAAGCAATTATTTTCAGTAATGCGTCACATTAGACCCATATGATTATCCTCTCAGCGGAACAAGGTGCGAAAGCTCTTCTTCTAGAAGCAAGGCAAAAAGAAGCCATTTGCATAATGCACATACAGTGAAACAGCTTAATAGAAGGAAATGGCCTGAGAAAAGATTAATGCTGATGGAGGTGACATGAGATGCATTTGTTTGAATTTAATACATCAAGGTCATCCTTAAGTTGTCTGCCCTGTTTGTAAGTTGTGTTGTTTTCTTCTTTATCTGCTCAAAAAGCTCAGAAAGCACTCTGGCATGCTTTTTGAAAATTGTATATAAATTGATTTGATAAATGCACCACAAATAATGCCCATTTTTTTAGTTTACTCTCAGGATGTACTAAAGCTTTAAAATGAAGATAGAATGGTTTTGCAATCACTTGGAGTGTTTGTCTGTGCTGACCTTGCCTACTGTTGCAGTTAAGAGACATATGAGTATACTGTACTATACTGGACTGTTTGGGAGTACAGGTACCAAATTGTTTCACTGGTATTTCCGTCTTCTAAACATCTTACCCTGTATGGCTGCTACCACATCCTCCGTTCATGTTTCTCTAATTGAGACTAAAAGGCTTCAAGATCTTAGTTTAAGAGGGATACAAATAAATTTGCTGATTTTTATAGCTCTGTGTGTTAGTGGTGGAGTAGGAGGAACAGTCAGCTGCTGTTTACTTAATTCATTTCAGAATAGATAATGATCCAGAGAAAGTCAAGACTTCATATCTCCTTCCCTAATTGCTTTCTTGGTCTTCATTTTCCAGAGACCTCACACAACGACAACACCGCGAGACACTCATTCCCTGTTTTTTTAAGCTGCTGATATGTAACATTTTTTGCTATTTTCAACAAATCCCCTGAAGCACACAGTGTGTTACTCCATGTCATCAAATGTCTTGACTTCCATTTTTGTGTCTCCCACCCGGTTCCCACTAGAGTCCACTAAAGATGCTGTTTTTTGGGTCATGAAATGGGTCACGAACAATCCGTGGTGCATTTCCTGAGAACTACTTTGAACTGAGATATCAAACGCTGCACTAGTGAACTTGTGGCAGTTGCTGGTGAATGTGAGGCCGAGTGAAAATAAATCCCAATGCCCACATTCGTTCTAATGTAGGAACTGTCACTGAGCGTGCATTTAGCTCCCTGAAGTAAATAATTTGTGACAACAATTAAAGTATGTGACACAGAGGAATAATTACAATTTCAAATGAGCTGTAGATACAGACCTTTACATTGTTGTTTTTTTTGACCATTTGATGGCATTTGATGACATGAAATGAAGAAGTGTGTCCATTTGACCTTGTTGTCGAGTTGTGAGCAGTTAAACTGGGTAGTAATTTTCTCCTTCAGGCTGCTTATCCATCAGTGCTCTGATTAGATGCTACGTGTGAATCTCAAATTTGTCTCAACTAAATGTGATATGCATGTTCAGCACTAAGCACAGAGATCTTAACAGTGTGGAAACAGCCTTAAATGACACTGCTTTCTCTTTTGGAGACTTTTCTTTCTGCTTTTTGGCGCTGACGTAACCGATTAACTGGTTGGACTAAAGCTTTGCAAACCATGTTGCCTCTTCCTGCAGATGTCCACGTGGCTGCCCGGCAGCTAACATTTAATTTTATTCACATTCTTTTTTGCAATTTCTAAACTGATTTAATCAAGAAAAAAAAACAACTTGATTAGAGTATACATGTTTGGAACAACTGTTTAAAACAAATTAGGAGAGCTTTTTAAAGAGAGTGACGTAAAAACAATCTGATCTTATTAAGAACTGGCCTGTGATTTCCCAACATTTTAGCTGAAAAAAAAGTCTTTCTATCAAACAGAATGATAAAAGAGAAAAAAAAAAGTTCTAAATTGCAGCTGGAGTTGAAGGTTTAAAAGTGATGCTGCCTTTTTATTCTCAATTTCTGGGTCTCCCACCTTATGCCATTCTCTGTGTTTTTCTTTGTCGTAGTCAGGCAAATAAATGCAACGACACTTCAAAATGCCTCTGCCACTGCCACACATATTTAAAATTAAGACCGGTGTTGCTGTTCAGATTTTTAGATTGCATTTTTTTGCAGATTTTTTTTTCTTTAACCAGCTAAGATGGTGCATTTTTTTTTGCTTGGATTATTGACTGTGAACAGCAATAGTGTACCTCTTTGTGTGACTGGCAGATTTTAATATTAAATTCATGAGAAAAAGTTTGCAGGCTGCAGAACTTTCTGTAGGCCAGCAGAAACAGATTGCAGGCACATATGGTTTAGTCTTCTTGTGATGCTTAAATAAAATCTACACTGGTTGCACAATCCAAGAAGCATGACAGCAGCATATGACTATTCCCCTCAAAGTCCACAGTGAACTGCTCATTGATATTTCTGCTGACACTTTGACAGCTCCTATATACACAATTCTGAACGTGGGTTCATCATCCAAGGCTTCTTGGATGATGAAGTTCCACTGTACACTCCTGGCACACCTTATTAGTTGCACCTTGCTAGTACCAGGTTGGATCTCCCTTTTGCCTTCAGAACTGCCTTTATTCTTTGGTGTAGATTCAACACGTTTCTGTAAATATTCCTCCGAGATTTTGTGTCATGACTCAGTTGCTGCAGGTTTGTTGGTTGAACATCAATAATGCGAATCTCCCATTCCACCCCGTCTGAAAGGTGCTCTGTTGGATTGAGATCTTGAGTCTACTTGAGTGCAGTGAACTCATTGTCATATTCAATAAATCAGCTTGATTTGAGCTTTGTGACTTGGAAACCTTACTGCAAGCAACCATTAGAAGATAGATACACTGTAATCATAAAGGGAAGGGCATGGCCAGCAACAACACTCAGGCAGGCTGTTGTTCTTAAATGGTGATCATTTGGTACTAAGTGACTCAGATCAGGCCAAGAAATGATCCCCCACATCATGACACCACCAGGCTGGACTGTTGATACAAAGCACAATGGATCCATGCTTTCATGCTGTTTACACCAAATTTTGACCCTACCAGTCTGAATGTTGCAGCAGAAAATTGAGTGTCATCAGATCAAGCAATGTTTTTGTGAGCCCGTGTGAACTGTAGGCTCAGTTTCCTGTTCTTAGCTAACAGGAGTGGCACCTGACGTGTTTTTCAAGGTTAAATGTGTTTGTCATTCGGAGATTATCTTCTGGATACCTCGGTTGCATCAAGTTTTTATTGCCTTCCTATCAGCACAAAGCAATCTGGCCATACTCCTCTGACCTCTGGCAACATCAAGGAATTTTAAGAGAACTGCTGCTCACTGGACATCTTCTCTTTTTTGGGGACTATAAACCCTAGATGTGGTTGTGTGGGTGCTGACCAGTAGATCAGCAATTTTGGAAATACTCAGACCATTATTGTTGTTGTCTTCTGCATTTTGTTATTTCTTTTTCTTATTTAAATCCTCCTCCTTTTAAATATTTCAAACAGCATGAAGATGACTTCATGATTGGAGGGAATTGTATGTTGTCAACTTGAACATGTACAGTACTGTGCAAAAGTCTTGAGTCATTTCTTTATATTTTCCTTTCAATGAGCCAGATGTCTAGCCTTTCAATTATGAGGAAACTGGACATGTGGAAGACAAAAGAGGTAGTAGCAGCCCTAAAAGACAATCTACAGCAGATGAACAGTAGCTGTAAATCATGTTTTTAAGAAATATGAAAAATCTAATTGTTGTTGGAGGAGATCGGGAAAGAGGCACAGCATTATCTACACCCATCTATAAAACATGGTGGAGGCTCTTACATGGTTTGGGGCTGTGTTTCAGCCAGTGGTGTTGGGGATTTCATCATCTTTAATGGAATTATGAATGCAGGTAAATACCATTAGGTTTTGATCCAGCAAGCAATACCATCTGGAAAGCAACTGATTGGTGACAGCTTCATTTCTCAGCATGACGAAGATCACACTGCCAATGCAGTAAAAGCAAAGCTGGATAGAAGAATACACAATGGAATCAGTCACAGATTGTTCTCCTCAGAGCACAGCTTTATTGAAGCAGTGTGGGATCAGGCTGACAGAACGGAACAAAAGGCAGCCGACATCCAAAGAAGAGCTTTGGAATGTCCTTTAGGAAGCCTGGAAAACTATTCCTGAAGACTGCTTAAAGAAATGACAAGAAAGCTGCTCAGAGAGTTCAGGCTATAGTCAAGTACCAAAATTGACTTTTGAGCTTCTAGAATTGTGCAAAGACTGTTTTTGCCTCATTTCCATGTATGTTTGCCTGTTTTAATAAAGCACACCTATTTCCCATTTTACTAGGAAAATATCAAGAAATGAGGGGTGGCTCAAGACTTTTGACGTAATAAAATTCAGACAATCAGTCTCTAAACAGCTCCCACTGATTTCCTCTCATCAAATCTCCAGTTTAATCACTGAGCCCGCCTTGCTTGTATTACAACTTTTAAATAAGTTATTAGACTTTTAAACATTGTTCCTCTGAGTCTTCAATGTCGTGTGTAAATAATCTGTTTAAAGACGCTGCTGAGTAAGAGAAGAATAAGATCGCTTTACAAATTTTGAAACACGGCTGCCGCTGTTTTAATAAACAGAAACTGTATAAATCTGAAACAGGATATTTTCTCTGTCATTTTTTTTTCCTGCTTTCTGTGGAGAACACATTGCCACCCAAACTCCAATATTCCTCTTTCACACTTATATATGTATCCACAGATTACATTCTCTCAATCAATTGAGTTTCCCTTTGGGCAGGACTTGCACGGCCTATCAAATTTCTTCCTTTTTTTTTATTCCAAAAAGATGATTAAACGGTCTGAGTCTCAGCTCTCAGATCAAAGCAGCTGGATCGCTGCTTGTGAAAGAAATTCAGCATTCTGTGCAGTGTGCTATTGGAAAACGGGGCCACCGTGCTTTGATGACTAGACCATTTCTCTCCCACTATTAATCTCGCAATGCAAAAAAGGTGTGGCTACATAAGCACTATCAGCAGCTATGCAGTGTAGGCAGACACATAGACAAAGACTCTGACACATAAGCTTCCTTTACACCATATCTCTGCACAGTTGTCACTCTTCTAATCATGGAGTTCCTCTTTCTGAAGACCTTGTTTCCACCCTGGGGTTTTGATAATATGCTTTTTGGTGCACTTAACAAGCATCTGTGTTGCTTCACCTTACATCAGTTTCCCACTTGAAACTCCTTAGAAACTCCTGGCCTTTCATACGGTGTTTTCAAGAGGAATTTGTGCATTGTCAGGTCATAGCTTGAAGGCCTTCCAGGATAGAATCTGGGTGGCAGTTTTCTTATAATTAAGTTATAACCTTGGCTCTGAAATTGAAAAGAATTGTCTTCATCAGCTTCTCTTTCACTGGCTCCTCATTACCAGTAAAGCCATACTCTTTGGTATGAACACAGAAATCCTCCTTAGAATTGGGATTAATGTGCTTTAAGCTATAAGAAGGGCAGCGACGACCTGCTACTGTATTCAAATGTAAAAAAAGACTTTAATTAATGCTTAATTGGAATTGAACGTGCAGCACCTGTGCCATTAATATGCAAAGTGACATCAACATGAAGGATAATCAGCTGAGACTCGTTTCAGAAACAATGAACATTACCCACAGAAGATGAATCGATTAAACTGAGTAATCAGGACAATACACTAAATAATCTCCTGGACAGTGTAACATGTACAGATAATACTGATGGATGTGCTATGTTAATTATTTTAAAACAAAATCCACATTTAAAAGTTTCGTGATGTCAGTGGGTCACAGGCCTGATGCAGTTATTTAAAGCTAAGGATTTGCAACTAAATATTAATTCTTACGCACTTTAGTCTATTTTAAGTTTATCTATTTCGATACTTTTGCTCACAAGAAAAATGGGTGGGTTCAGACAATAAAGGGACTGGCCTCACTGTTCCAATACTTTTGAAGGGCAGCCTGCAGGTCTGTTACTCAATGTGAAGAGTGGTTAGTATAAAGATTTTTCTCTACCAGCACTGACTGTAAACAGTTTTTTGAAAGTGAAAGAAACTTACTTAAAAGACTTAATTAACAATTTAGGCTAGAAACTGATACACAGGAGCTGTACTTACTAAGTTAGTGTGTGTGCACATCTCTATATATACCGTATAGTCCCCTGCTTCCATTTGTTCTTTGCCAGATTGTCTTTTTACTTCTTGTGGGTATTCCAGTGTCTCCTAATGGTTCATTGAATCTCTGGTGTGCGCTGTCCTGTGAGCTTTTTGACTAATGGTTTCACCAGAAACAGAGTTTTGTTTTTGGACTGTGCCGTCTGTCTGCCCCTTTGTTGTCTTGTTTGCTGTTGACTATCTGTGAAGCAAACAAGACATTCAAACAAGAATTACAGATTTTGTCCTCTGTGCTGTTTGATTCCCACATCTGGGACATGCTCTGGTTCAGGTCCTTTATAAGAAAAATAAACTTTCCCTTTTTCAAGGTTTTGTCAATTTTGCCTTCGGTGTGTGTTTGATGGTAACTAAAGTAACAATGAAAAAATATGAAAGCCAATCGGAGTTCATCAGTCGGGTCTGTAAGGATAGCTAGTGTTTGGCATTGAAGTCCATGTTCACGTATGCATTGCTTAACAAATGAATTAGACCACAGCCCAATGTAAGGTTTATGCCACAGCAGCCCTTTTTTATGTTTCTGTAATATTTAATCCACCAAGCTCTTCAATCAAAATTAGATTTTTATTGCTAAAATATCCATGAGTTTTCCAATTTATGGCTTTATAAAAATATAGAGATAAAACAGTAAAGCATGTTAGTTTTTGATTAAGATGCAAAACTACAGCTATCACCTTCTTGCAAAGAAACATTATTTTAGAAGTTGACTTTTATGCTTGATTAATTGCTGACTTCTCAGGTCCACTGTGCCGGCTCAAATTTGGGGATAAAGATGTTAATTAGTTTTATTTGTCTAATAAATAACAATATAAATGTTTTAAATATTTTTTTTTGATAGATTTCTGAATTGTGTGTTTTATTTTTTTGTTTGTTTTTTAAGACGGGTGGTTGGATTCATTTGTTAGTCACTGCACTTGTTATTCTTCTCATGCTTGTTTCTGTATTTGTTGACTTTGGTCAGTAAGAAACAATATTAGTAGAGATATTCGATGTGTGTTCTTAGAGACTATGTATTGTAAATGGCTTGAAAATAAACCCAGCATTATGCCGACAACAAAGAAATAAACAAGAGTATGTAGTCCTGGAGTGAGACTGTGAGCCGAAGGAGTGATGGGGTCAGTGGGTGAGTGGGTGGATAAATCAGCTGGTGGAGCTGTGTTTAAAATTCAAGTGTCTGAATCAGTCGCCCGTGTAATATTTGATCGGGTCATGTCAGAATTCACAGCGAGCAAGTGACCAACACACTCCGTTGAGGCTCCACCCCTCATCCTCACTCAAATCAGACAGATTAGTTCTAACTATTAAAATGCAACACAACTGTACAAATTCTCGTTGCACCTTCAGACAATAACCAGACAACAACCCAGCATACGTATATTTCTGCCACTCACCCACTAACCAAAATATAGACATACAGAAATGCTCCCTCAGGCACTTAAAAAATAATTTCACCGGAGTTCATGTGTTTTTTTCCAACTTTTAAATTTGATAGTATTAATTTAAAATGACAGTGATGGTTGATGAGACACCAGCTGTTTACATAGGCTGCAATATTCTGATGGTGACCTCATGAAAGCAGCTTTTTTAAATAGGAAATTACCATGCAGGCAATGTTCTTCTTACAAATAATGTCATTTCCCCCTTCGGGTATACGACTGCAAAGCAGAAGCTAATTCGAATCCATAACAAAAAATAAAGTATTAAAATTATTATATTAAGTTAACATGATTGAAATGGGAGACAGGAGGAGAATCACAATTTTAGTCATGATTGTGGTGCCTCCAGTGCAGTAATTGTCAGAGTTTTTCTAGCATCCTCCCCTTCAAAAGCTGAAAAACAGTCATGACCCATGCGGAGTCACTTTTAGCAATTATTAATGATTATTATTAGTTTTTAAAAAATCCATGCATAATTTTATTTTAGTGAATTTAAAAATAGTTTATTCCCCAGATTTTTTTTTCCCCTGGTCGTCCACGCCCACCCTTGCTGTGGCTCAGTGACACCCTAACGTTTTCAGCAAGCATTCTATAATGGGAGTGTTGTTTAGTGCTTCTTTATTTTTATGTTTTCTTAAAACCTGCACATGGATGCATATATGCACTGAAAGCATGTGTAATTAATATTAATGCAGAACATTTTCTGGTTTCTGCAGGGGGCAGAAATGCAAATGTCTCATGAATGCTATTGTTAGATTCAGGCCAAATGTTTTTGGCAGATTCACAAAAAGGGTGTTTAAAAAAATCAAAACCTGCCTGAATGTAATGAAAGAAAAGGATGAGAAGAATTGTAGGACAAAAAAAGAGCAAAAAAACAGCCTGCAGTTTTTTCAGTTATTTATTTAAAAAAATACACTTTTTTTCTTTGAAACATATCAAAACATGCTCTGCAAATGTACTCAACATCATTGTTACGTCTGAAGGAAACGTGTGTTTTGGTGAGAAGCCCGGAATGTCGACAGGTCTTTGTTTCTTTGGTCCAGGAAATATCACTCTCACAAGATACCTTCACAAACAAAAGAAATGCATCATATTAGCAGTGTAGAGAGATTTATTTATTTATTTTTGGCTGGTAACCATTTTGTGGCTGGTTACAAGGTATGTGACTCAGTGCACACACCTGTCAGTGATTTTTTATTTTTTTTTTGTAATGAGGAAAGTTTATTCAAAAGGCTTGTTACACCTCAGTGCATTTAGGTAATGCTTCAAACACTTGTTGCCAAAAAGCTTCACATGGCATCCTATAAAACACCATATTGGCATCACAAGCGGCAGAAATCGATGCCTGTATGAGAACAAATTTTCCTTGGCAGTTCAGAAGCCTGTGCTGTTTGATCCCACAGGTGTCAGTGTCATCACTGTGGGTGCATCCTTTTGAGCTCAAGAAATGAGCTCAGATTACCATTTGAAACACAGACACCAACATGAATACTAAGGTAACAGGTGGGTGGATTCAACAGGGGCTGTCCTTTTATTGTCCAGCGTCTGTAAGAGATCACTGGGTTGTAACTGCACTCCAGCTGTTTCTGTTCAGTGCTGATTATAGTTCGCTGTGCAGTAACATAAAAACGCAGCTGATGCTGCATAGTGAAGCTGATTTATTGTGCATACATATTGCAACATACACACTCTTCAGTTGGTCCTGTTTCTTGAGTAGGAAACTCACGTCTTGTGTTTGGATCTCCCTCTGAGCTAATAAGAAGTGGAGGCTAATAATGTAGACCAATGGATGCCTCTGTGGTCTTCCAGCTGGTATATATTCGCAGTTCCACCATCTGTCAAAAGTACAGCAAGTCCTGAAGTATTCTCAGCATGCGCTGTCACAGGAGATGAAAGGTGACATCATATTTGAGAGACAAAACATGTACTAAGATGGATTTGTTTCCTCCAAGGGGAGAAGAGAAAGGTGTATGACTATCTTTAATACATTGTGAAAATTAGAAAAGGTCATGGAAGTCATCAAATTGATGTGTATGTAGATATGTGGCCCGTAGCACCGTTGGTTATGATACAGGAAATTATCCTTATCCTATATAATTTGTTTATGTAGGAAATGTCAGAAAATGAATATTACAGTACAACAATTTAACTATAGAAAGTGATGTATATTGTGTATGTAGTGACTGAAGGGGTTATAGTAGGTACCAGCAGCCAAAAATTCTAAATCAAAATAATATAATGAAGAACAACAAAGTCTCAAAAGGCTTTTGAACCTGCACATTGGCAAAATTACTAAAAATAATTGTGCTCTGTAGCTGTTGCATCAACATTATTGACACAGTTTTTTTTTAAGTCTGTTTTTTGCACTTTATTGTTATTATTGTTATTTATAGTTTGTTTGTTTTTTAAATCGCTTACTGCTCCGTGTTGATGACAAAATCTGCTAGAACTATGTAAATTATACATTAATGTTTAACTCCAGCCCCTACTCCTCCCTTATTTATTGTCTTATTCTTCTGAAACTTGTCATAAATATTGATTGGAAAATAACAGCAAATTATTGCAGATAGATTTTTTTTACTTAATTAAAATTTTTCCCAAATTTTCCAAGACTAAGAAATACTGTAGATTGATGTTTGACGGCAGTCGCCACTCCTTTATTGGCAAATTCAAGGTCTAAAGAATTTTGCAGACGGATTTTCAATTTTGACTTTTTTATTTATTTTTTACAAATTTTCTAAATTTGTTAAAAAAAACAAGCCAACCCAGGAGTAATTATCAGTTAAATGATGGTTGGCCTATAGTCAAATTAATTTCTGTTCTAATATATTACATATTGTACAAGTTAAACATTTGACAGTGAAGCACTACGGTTGCTGTATATAAAACACTTTTAAAATCTTGGAGCCTGATAGGAGTCTTTGTTACTTGTATAAGAGCAGAAATGTAAAGAGCATGACAAATGTTAAAGAGATTTAATAACAGAGATATGTTTAGAACAATGTAGTACTTAGCTGCTATCTTCTTGAAGAGTATGGTGCTTATAGAAGCATAATTGGTTGCAGAGCAACATTGTCTGTTTAAAAATAGAGCTACTTCCTCTCACCTTTTGATTTTATATAAAGACATTATTAGGCAAAATCAAGCAGTCTAACCGCAATCTATTTATATCAAGCAAAAAGTGAGCCCTAGTGTGATCCTCCAGTTTTGAATAAAAACATGATTAGATGTCCTTGTATGCAGTATACAAATTCTTTGATATTGACAGGAATATTATTTGTAAATGGTGGTTTCAGTAAACGCCACAAAGTTACAAGATTTCAGAGTATTTCGTTTTTACTTAGGACATGTTTTACTTACAAGCAAATCACTTATTTGCACTGTGTGTTCTTTTGTTTTGTAGGCTCATAAATTGGTGTAGTAAACTGGAAAACAATTACGCCAGTCTGCAGGTCACTGCGGTACAAACTAGAGAACAGAGAAGTCCTTAGAAATAATTTATGAAGTAGTAAAATCAGCAAAGTGGTATTTTGTTTGCGTGGCTTTGAACACAGTCACAGCTTTTGGGGCATGGTTTTGTAGTCTTTGTTTTGATCAGTTTTTCTGAGGACCCCTTAGGGTGCAAACAAACATGCCCAGACTTAAGACCCAAAAAAAACACAAGCGAGACTAACTTAAACCTGAGTTCAGTTCGGATTTCACATGCACTAGGACCACATGCGCTCCGTTATCAATGGATCATCCGTGTGTTGCTTTGCTTTTGACTCATTAATGTTTATATTGCTGCAATTCAGAAAGAGCACAATATGACCTTTGAAGCTAAAATTGCATATAAGTGAAACTGGTCTTTGAGGTTTTTTTCCCATCTCTTTAAATAAACTTTGAGGAGATGAAGGTGATTACAGCATCTGAGTGGAGCTATTTCTTTGGTTTACTTGTTTCATGCAATACCATTGATAAAAATCCTAACAAAACCTCCCCTCCCCTAAGTGCCTCTATTTCAGCATGACTTTTTAAATTTTCAATGAGTCATAAAAAGGATAGTTGATTTTTCTTCTCATTTTCAGTAACTACAACTCCATATTGAAAGTAGCCAGTTGAGATGGTGTGGGCATCTGATTAAGATGGCACTTAGATGCCTTCTGGCGGGTTGGGCATCCCCAAGTGGGAGGAGGCAATACTAATAGTAATAATCATAAAAGCAGTAATAGCATAATGGAAGTAATAATTGTGATAGTATTTTATTAGTATTTTTCAGCTTCAGTATTTGTCCTTAAAGTACCATCCGAGCCACTACCTCGGAGTTCCTGCCAATAGCACCATTTGTCCTCTGCTCATTTTTTTTAAGTTCATTGTCCATTTTAAATACAAAGCCATCTTCAAGGTCATTTATTGATGAATTTGCTTACTGGTAGGTCAGCATCAGCAGCCTGGCAGTGTGTCCACTGTACACAATAAGTCTGCGTCAAATGATTGGAGCAGTATATCCTGGAGACATTTATAATGTTTCTCCAGTACTTTCAATTTCTTATTTCCTGAGTATTTCTGGATATTAATGTGTTTTTGTAAATAATTTGTGGCACCAATGATCGTACCGTAAATAATAACAGTTGTTGGCTTTTGTACAGGTAAGGTTACAGACTCCTTCACCACTAACCTGCTCATTGGAATATTGCTGATTTTTTTATTTATTTTGTTTGATTTTCTCTTTTTTTTCTGATAAAATAATTAATGGGATTTTTTTTCTTTGTTCTTTTGTGAAGTGAAAGTCTGAAATCACTAAATTCTATAAAGAATAGAAAGTGGCAGCAGTTTCTCGAGTGTGAATATTTTCTTTGTAACTTTATCAAAGCTTTCATTATGCCTGTGTTCAGTTATAAAATCTCAGTCCATCTTTTAGAAACATTTTATACTATGCAATCATTTCTTTGCTCATGATATGGCAACAATCAGTGATTTTCTTTATCATCAAACAAATAGAAATATGGAAAGCTAAAAATCAGAGCATTTGTGGTTGTGTAACTTGCATTTCTAAATTCAGAAAGCACATTTATTTGTTGAGACTGATGGAATTAAGTATTTTTCAGCATTTCAGAATGAGTACAGCTGTTTAGCAAGTCCATCAACAATGCATACAGGATCTTTACCTACATGTATGCAAACCTCCAAAGGAGCAGAAGCATCCCTGGAGTTTCACCTAGATGGAAAACCCCAACCCAATACTCTAATCCGGTAATTCAGTTATAACAACTTGATGCTGTGCTCGTTGCAAAGTATGTCTCTGTCTACATACTCAGAGATAGGCTTTTGTGTAAATAAAACATTTTTGAGCACTTTTGCACGCACATGGTTGTATTTTTCATGTCTTTATTACACTAACAGAACATGCAATTCAGGAATTAAGCCAATTTACCAAGCTCAATGGGAGTCTTGGTACTCTGCCACTGGTGTCCAGGCTCAACACCGACAGCACAAACCCTCACTATGTGTTTGATAAGCATATCAGTGATGGGTTAAGCTTTCTATCAGTATTCTCCTGCAAAAACAACATCACTCAAGCAATCGATCAGAAATCAGGCTGTCATCCTGTAAAGCAGTTTATCATGTGCATCCTGCGATTAAATAAACAGCAGCTGAACAAGCTTTTTCTAAACCCTTGCCTGTTTAGACGCTGATGAGATGTGTTTGCTGTTTTGGACATGTTTTAGTTCTGTATTGTTTCTAAATCATAGTATGCTACACTCCTGCTTAGTATTATTCCTAAGTATTGCAAAGCTAAAATTGTGCAGAGAGACCTGCGATGCGTTCTGGTGACTATTATCAGTGCAGTCATTCATATAAAACCCTGAGGTCCAGCCCTCTTCAAAGATCATTATTTCAACATTATTTCTTTACAGGAGCATCCCAGGACAAATGCTTATTCATTGGATGATGCCATTAAACTGCTGTTTTTAATAGTGACCCTAATAGCATGTACAGCAAGTATCTTAGGGTCCATTAAGCCTGTTGTTCAAAAACGTAGCTCTGAGCAGTAGCAGTAAACAAAGCGATGGGTAGACATAAAAGCAAGCCCATCTGCATACAAAAATTAGTTCAGTTATTAGATCAACTGAATACTAATCAGGCTTGTACCTTTGTTTTTTTAACCATTATCTTCTTTTTTCATATAGTAGGAAAAAAGAACAACCTTAAAAATGAATGTTTCTGTATTGTGTGCCTGACAGGATTCATCAGACACGCAATACATAAACCCAAAACTATAACCAAAAAGAATTAATACCTGCAATACTGCAGTACTTGCAATTTTTCCTTTCAATGCTCTGCTTGGAATTGGATTATATATATATATATATATATATATATATAATCCATGCTGCCTTGATCTTAACCTCTTTTCCAATGAGGGGTACTGCTCCTTGTGTCTGTTCATCTTCAATCTTATATCACCATTGCCATGGTATCTATCAACTGATTGGTTTCATTGATGGTCAAAGTAGAGATTGTCCATAGTGCTTCTAGTAGACTTTTAGAGGGTGCTTCATGTTGTCTTGGTAATGTCACACAGTGTATCTTTGGGGAGGGGTGGCCTAGGGGGGAAGAAGCAGGTTCATCACTGAGAGGACCCTGGTTCGAAACTCCTGGCTGGCATCACTGTAGGCTCCTGAGCAAGGCCCTAGCCCCTCAGATTGCTCCCCGGGCGCTTTCTAGCTGCCCTCTGCTCCATGTTGTACTGTGTACTACATTGTCTATGTGTGATTTACAATATATGCTACAAATGTTATAGCTAAACACAGATGGGGTCTTCTGATAATTTTTTTCTATTCAGTAAAAACCTTTTGTACACGTCAGTTTATTTGTACGAAAGTTTAGTGTTTTCACTTGTTACCCCTAATCTGGTATTTTAAGTCATGTTCCTCAGGTGTTTACCTAATGAAATACCTCTGCATAGTTACCATTTGAATTTAATCACGCTGATAGGCAATATTGCACTAATATACAAAACACCCAATGCTGTTGAGATTAAAGGTCACTAAATATCAAGTGCCAAATCATACAGTTCTTTGTTGTTCTTTCACAGCAACAGATTTACAGTTTCTATTTTTAACTTAAGAAGGCCACACGTTGGTGTACATCTAATGCGGGTGCCCTTCACCAAATCTCATTACTGCTTTGCCCAGCATCAACATCTCTGACCTTTACCAGTTAAACTTCATCAGCTATTTTTGTAAGAGTAAAGACAACATGGGACGCACAGCAAATGTAAAGAGTGGAAGGGCAAATATGATAAAAAGAAAAAACAAAAAAGAATTATATATTTCACATCTACCAGAGGGTCCACTCTTTGTGTAGGATGTTGTAGTTCAGTGTATTTTTGTTTTGTTTTGTTAGTATTCTTCCTGTCTTGTCCAGCACCTTTTGCAAAAAGAATTATGATCTGAATGCTCTGTTGTGCCGAGCACATTTACTTTGTCAAAAGGAGTTTTATAGCTTCTCTTGTTACTCATTCTTTTACTTATTTTTTAATATTTACATTATTGTATCTTTGATTTTTTGTTTGTTTGTTTGTTTGTTTTATTTTGCAATAACAGAGCTGACTGGATGGAAGGGACAGATTACTGATGGGAGAGGAGAGGTACAAAGAAGAAGACAGAGGAAAGGGAAGGAAATGGGGGGCAAAAAATAAAGGACAAACAGAAAAGCACTAGTAAGACACAATGGGTCACCAGCTGCTATATCTGTAACAAAACATATTTAAACAAAAAAACAAACAGTGCCTGAAAGAGAGAGAAACAGGTTTGGCCTCTCATCCAAACAAACGTGATCTAATTTATCTTTTGAGTGTGTGGGTGAGCATGAGTGTGTATGTGTTTTTCATGAAATGTACTTGATAATGAGGGTGAGAAGCAGCAATCCAATGTCCCCCAACAGCCAGAGGCAGATGTAGAAAGATCCAGGAGACCTGGATCATCCACAGCCCCCCAAGATTACTGACGACCTGAGGCCACACATTCTGATAACTGCTTGCCCAGCATCGAAGAAGGCAGTGCGAGGCCTGAGGAAGCCTCCACAGCCAAAGGGCAATCAGACCCCGCCAGAGACTGGCCTCCCAGCACATTCAAAAGTCATGGCCATGCAACAACCAGTGGGGGAGCAGTAGAGAGGGGCAGCCCCCACCCTCCTCAACCATGTCCCACTGGGGCCAAGGCACACCAAGCTCCAGACCCAGGCCCAGCCAAACCACCCCGGGATACAGTCAGCACCCGAACCACCAGCCAACCCCTGCTTTGGGCAGGGTGCAGGAAATAGGGATGTAGGAAGAACTGCCTGCTCCATGCTCCACCTGTCAGTGTTAAAGGTGATTTGATGGGTGCATGTGAGTGTGTCAGCAGTACTCCTCTATACAGTACCTCATCCCCAATCCTCAATATAGGCCCCACCCTGGAGCCAGGCCTGGGTAGGGAGCTCAAGGGAGGCATTAGCCCGGGGTTGGACTCTGTTCCAGTCTGGAATTGCCCTCGGTGAGAGGAGGCAAGCTGGGGTGGGTATTCCTGTATCCCCTTTGCTTGCTGCTGTACATTGGAGTTTTCACCGGTGGATGAGAGGGTTGCTTCCCTCCACCGGGGAACGGGTTCTGACTGTTGTTTGTGCTTATGGGCCAAACGACAGTTCAGAGTACCCACCCTTATTGGAGTCGCTGGGTGTGGTTTGTCCATAACAAACATCATGTTTGAACATAATGATGTTCATTAGTACATATGGCACCATGACACCCTAGGTCGCAGGTCAATGATCAATAAGGCTTGCAGACACTCAGGAATCCCTATCCCTAAGCACCGAATAGCTAACCCACCCCATCCAGTGGTGTGTTTGAAAGGACATAGATCAGCGCAGGGAGGAGCCAACCAGGAAATGAGTGACCCTAGGCGCTAAGGCCCCAGACCTTGCACGTGGACGTACGCAGAACAGGCCTGTCAGCATCCCCCACCGGAAGCACCACAGACCCCACACTCTATATTTCAGTGTTTACTTGAGAGTTCTGTGCTGTTTCCATCAAATGCCTGTTCTTTCTCTTTATAAGGTCTGAGAAGATAATGAAGTGTTTACACACTGCTATTCATGCTTTACACAGACTTTTTTGTAAAAGGCCTGTGTGTACATTGCATTCTTCTCTCTATATTGCGATGTGAAGTTGATATTGATTATGTGCCCCTAATTGTGAGCATCAGCATGATCCTGTTACTGATGCTAGTTTAAAGATTTTCCATCTCTGAGGGATGTTCATAAAATAGTGAAAAGGAAGAAGAGGACTCAGTTTGGAACTCTAAATCATTAGGTTAACACTTTTCAACCTAATCATGCACCAAACTTTCTATGCTCCCCTACACAAGGAATATATTTAGTTCCATGAAAAGTTATTTGCCCTCTTTCTAATTTCTGAGGTTTTTGCACATTTCTCTCATGTTTCAGATCATCAAACACATTTTATTAGACAACACTAACCCAAGTAGATACGAAATGCAGGTTTTGCATTTCAGGAAGGGGCCAGATATTTTTTCACTGCACTGTATAACAGCGTTTGGATTTTAATGTGCAAGCTCCTGCTGTGACACTAGCATGATGCCCTATAATAAATCCCAATTTATAGCTGGTCACATTGGCACAGTCTGCTTTTCTTGGCTGAAGCTGCAAGATTGTTTCCACTGCTATACTCTGAATGGAGTGTGTTGAGAGAGCTTGCCAGCTCATAGGTTTGCAAGGTGCCTTCGCTGTCAGCATGACAAATAATCTGGCTGGACACTATGTGGAGTGCAGAGCCACATTTTTCTTTAAGGCTTTCGCTCCCTTTTACTCAACTGGGTGTGGATAAAAAAATATTCATTTTAGCAGCACTGACTTAAAGAATTCTTGATATTTTTTAGGTCTCAAGAACAAATTCCAGTTTAGTACAGTTTTTCTCACTTTTCGTCCCCTAAGCACTGAGCTTTAGCAAGAGCTGCTGCCGGATAATGTGCTTCAGGCACATGCCTCTCCCTGAAAGATAATGGCTCATTCTGTGAATGGTTTTCCAGGTCATGTTAACCTATTGCATTTTGGGATCACACTATCAACTTTTATGCATCACTAATCCATCTTCTTGTATTCTCAGTTAGATTATATAATTCTTGCACATTAGGGTAATAGCTCCAAACTGTCCTCCAATTCGTGGAGGTTGAAATCACTCAAAAACCTTCAGATGAATTGCAATATTTTTATCTGTTTCATATGTATTTTAGCTCTGTGTTGCCAGAGGATGAATCAGCTTGACTTTTGGTATTCTCTGACTTTTCCTTGTGCCACCATGAGTTTTAAATTATTAACCCAGCCCAAAAAATCCAGTAGATGGGTTCAAGATGGGGGTGGGATTACATCAGGGATTGGCTTTGAGCCCCTTCTTGTTTGCAGTGTTGCAGTGTTAATGGACAAGTTGACAGATAAAGTCAGGCAGGAGTCTCCGTGGTCTATGATGTTCACAGACATTGTGATCTGTACTGAGAGTAGAGAGCAGGTGGAAGAGAGCCTGGAGAGGTGGAGGTATGTGAGGAATGAAAGTTAGCAGTAGCAAAACAAGAATGTATGTGTGTGATTGAGAGGGCCATAGGTGTAACAGTGAAGCTGCAAGGAGTAGAGGTCTTGACGGTAGATGAGTTCAAATACCTAAGGTCAACCATCCAAAGCAGTAAACAAGTGCACATGAGAGATGAAAAAGAGAGTCCAGGCAGGGTGGAGTGGGTGGAGACGATTGTCAGGGATGCTGAGTGACAGAAGGATAACAGCAAGACTGAAAGGAAAGGTTTACAAGATGGTAGGGAGATCTGCTATGATCTTGACGAAACAACAGGAGATAGGAGGTCGAGGTGACAGAGTTGAAGATGCTAAGATTTTCATTGGGAGTGACCAAGATGGACAAGATTAGAAATGAGCACATCAGAGGGACGGCTCAGCTTGAGCAATTGGAAAGAGTTAAGAGACAATGCTGACATTTTTCAGATATGTGCAGAGGAGGGATAGTGGCTATATTGAGCAATGGATGTTAAAGATAGAGGTGCCAAGAAGGAATAGAAGAGGAAGACCACAGGAGATTCATGGATGTTGTGAAGAAGGACATGCAGAGGCTTGGCCACTGTGGTGACCCCTAAATGGGGCAGCCGAAAGAAGAGGAGGAAGTGAAAATCGTTGTTTTTTTAGTAAGATATTAGAACAATTATCAGCTGCATTTTCTTGAAATTTGGTAGCCATTGTGAATCCTATTAACTTTGCCTGATTGTGTCAAAATTTTCACTTGAATCAAGCAGATAAATTGCTGCAAACTTTGGTGCATTTGTGGTTCCCACATAATGGATCCTACTCACCTTAGTGTTCCCACATAATAAATACAAATAGTTGGAGATGATTTTAAATGATCTCCAACTATTTGTTTTTATCATCTTGCAGATTTGGTTCAGACATTCACAGTTGTACTATGGAGCTCACAGTTAGTCAGTAAAACTTTACCTTTCATGGACGTTAGTGCAGTTCAAAGTGCTTAACATACGACTAAGCCAGAACTGAGGCAGAGCAAAATTTATTATAACAGAACAAGTAATAAAAAGTTATGAAAGTTGCAACAACAACAACAATTCATAAAAAAGAAAAATAGAATTTAATATAACATGATTTTAACAATTATGACTATACCCATTGCAGGGATTTTTGTTTTTAAAGCATCCTCTGCATGAGATATCTTTATTTTATTAAATTTAAATGCTGATCATCATTAACTTTAAAGATCCTCATTCTCCTTAGTGAGCACTGCCTGGACTTGAAGTAATAAACTTGACACAGGCACGGCTAATCGTTGGTTCTGAAATGCTGGGTCGCTGTCATCTCCCAAGCAGCATGGAAAGCTGACCATAGATATGTCACACATGATCCTGAAAGAATGTGATGGGCATGTTCGTTCAAATAAAATGCAAATTGTAAATCTGTTCCAGTCAGTTCAAGCCAGAAGAATAACTTGAGCTCATCTTTAATTCATGGGAGCACTTACAGTGCTGTGCCAGGGCAGTCTTCTTCCTGCTCACTGCTAAAAGCAGATTTTCAGAAGGGTCAATGTTTCCTTAGGGAAACAGCTGGAAGCAGGCTTCTATTGAATGTCTTCCACAGTTCTCATACTTCCTGTCCTTCCTCCATCTCCCTGAGAAGCATCCAGCATTGATGAGTGTGAGGAGTTTTGATCCAGGGTATTATGTTTGCACCCCAAACCGCAAGTTTGAAAGCTGCAAGGTTCTTGTACTGTTGTGAGAATTGTCAGACGGATGTTCTCAGGAGACAGAGGATTTCAGTCAAACACAGAAAACTTGAATGTTACGTGTGCATTTAGTGTGGTCTGGAAGGGGAATGATTACTTGCCTGCCCGTTTGTTTTTTTTGTTTTTTTTTTAATAGCTTGGCCATAGTGACAAAGTTCATTTATGTTTTTATAATAATTTTCATGGTAAACTCAAAGAGTGCAGGCTCGCAGAGGGTATCTTGACTGATACTTTTAACAATGTTGGATTTTCATCTACAGCTACACTGCTGCTTCTGCTGTGCACTTTGATTCCAAATAGCTTACATGCTGTAAACTACCTGCTGGTTAATAAGCTATGGTGTGGAAAGAGAAGGGAAGGTATTTCTTTGATGGCCGGCTCTAGTTTTAGTTGCTAAGGAACAGCACACCTAGTTTTAATGTGTGAAATGTGTAGAGTGGGAAATTTTAATGACGAGACTGATTATAAAGAGGAACATTTCGGGATTTTTTTGAACCTCAGAAATTGATAGCAATTTAAATGTTGGGTAAGTAATAAGACAGTGATCAATCAAATTTTATCAAATTTCAAATATGATTTCAGCTTCAAACAGCTATGAAAACAAGATTATCACGATAAAACAGCTGCTTTTTTTCATTTTTTTTTCTGTGAGAATCCTTTGTTAAATATAAATCCGAAGCACCCTTACTTTAATCATGTATCACAATGCTCACTCTCAGTTTAGTTCATCTCACCCAAAGATGAAGAAAAAAGAGCCTCTGTTCAAAAGGATCCATCTAAAGGATGTGAGAGGCACAAGCATTTGATAGGTGAACATGTGGAATAACAAAAGTTCAATAAATGCAGAGTTTTTATTAACTTTAAGTAATCATGTTAAATAATTGAGATCTTAGTATTAGTAGTAGTAAATCCTCCACCTGGGGCAGCAACTCTTTCCTGAGCTGAAGTGGGCACTCCACCCTTTTCTGGCTGAGGACCTTGGCCTCAGACTTAGAGGTTCTAATTCTCATGGCAGTCACTTTACAATCGGCTGCGAACCGTTCCACTGTGAGCTGTTGGCCACCACTTGATGAAGCCAACAGGACCACATCATCTGCAGAAAGCAGAGATGAGATTCTGAGGCCACCAAGGCAGAAGCCTTCTGCAACTTGGCTACACCCAGAACCAGTGACAAAGGGCAGCCCTGGCAGAGTCCAACACCCACGGAAATGAGTTATAGACTGCGGGTGTATAGGAAATGAATGGCCCTCAACAAGGGGCCAGGGACCCCATAATCCCACAGTACCCCCCCCCCCCCCCCCCCCCCACCACCAACACAAAAAA
>VUQK01001549.1:3360-17643 GCA_015106715.1 Bujurquina vittata
TCTAAAAACAACACTGTGGTCACACACACACACAGGCACAGAGAGAGAAACTCACATGGTGGTTATATAACATGTTTTCCTTTTTGAATTGAAATCAGTATTAGACATCCCAGACATCTCGTATTTTTAACAATAAACAGGTAGCATCTAATTTTACAGTTTTTATAATCTAGTCATTATTTTGATGACATTTTATTTTGTGCCGCAGCTTGCATTTCCACTTAAAAGCAATTCGTGTGAACTTCAACCTCACCTGCACTTAGATATTAATGGCAATAAAGGCTGGTAATGATGGTGATGATGGTTTGTACATTACTATTAGTAGGTGTGTTACTTGAAACCTGCTGGTGTGGTAGTTCAAGCATGTGACGTTAGATCAACCCAGAAAATACTGCATGCCATCGCTTCATGCACTGCAGACACTAAAAAGCATTATCAAGTACACTGCAAACTAATACGCCTCAGTTTTATCAGTAACATGATACTAATCCAGTCTTACACTGGGTTGCTTTGGTTAAGGTTTAGTTACAGAAACAATGTTAATATTGTTAATTAAGATTAGGACACCCTCAATGTGAGGGATAAAATAGAAAGCACTTGGCTAATATCTAAACATGCACCTGGGTACCAGGTTAGGGTTTACTGTTTATTGGTAAGGACAAGAAATCGGTAAGGTTCCCATCATGAAGAAATCATCTCTTGGGATTAGACTACATTTGAACCGAGGAGGTTCTTGCTGTGAGTCATTGGTGCAAACCATCTCACCACCCTGCCTGCCGATCGTGATTAATTTATTAAGTAAATGTGTGAAACCAAGGCAAGAGAACACACACCTTACAGCAGATCTGACCATCCCCATTTTGAAGTTTTTACCCACTCCAAACCCATCCTTCCTGATAAGAGAATGCAGTAAGCTTTTGGAGCTTGAGACCTCTGTAGGCGCATAATCGAAGACAGTCAGATCTTCCTTTCAGGCCTCCCCCAAAAAGTGAGAACTTACCAAATAGAGGGGCCATAAAAAAAAAATCCATCACAGTTAGGTTTAGGGTTAGGTTAACGTTCACATCTTTTCGTGCAGTTTTTGCCAGTTTGGCTTACTCAAATGGAAAGGTTTATAACAGAAAAACAGAAAGTGCAAAATGCACGAGCCTTCATTTGGAAAAGTAACATCTAGTTCTGAAAATGTGCATGTGGCTAAAACATGTCAAAGTGACAAAGTGATACTCTCCTTTTCTTAGACGTTCACATCTACAACAAAATAGCAGGCAATGCAATGCATGCAGTATGGTGCCTGACAATGCAGTAGCCCAATTAATGAAACAAACAATCCAACAGCCTTTGCAACAAATTCTACATATTTCCATTTTTGAGATTTACAGCAACCGAACCGAAAAAATAAAAACAAATATTAAAGCAAAAATGAACTTTCTCGGCTGAGGCCAGAATAAAGAGAGCAATCATCATTGATGCCTTTGAGTTGTTTTTTAATTGTGACACAGAACACAGAAAAAGAAGGAACGGAGGAAAACAAGGGGGAAAAATGAAAATCAATAATGTGGCAAGGTGACGTATGCATCGATCCACCGTGATGACTTCTGCTAATGAAAAATAATAGTTAATAACAGACTTGTTTGTGGAAAACAGAACACTCTCCTTCACAGGATATTACAGTGACAGAAATGGATAAAGGGCCTTTAAAAAGTGCTTATCTTAAACTCATTCAGCTGTCTTTCTCTGCATAGTCAAGGCTATTCTCTCCAACTTCAGAGCCAGAAATCCAAAGAGCAATTTACAACACTGCTGGCAGTGATTTATCTGCAAGTAGTGTTTATTGGGAAGAGTGTGTTCAATACAGATTCCCTTGGCTTGATTCTTTTCCACTGCCGATGTCATTTGTGTTGGATTGGTAGATAAGATGTGTCTCAGTTGAAAACCGCTGAAAAGGCCTTGATGATGCTCTCCATATGTTCGGCTATGTGAGTTCAAGTATTACGCAGTCACTTGGTTGATGAAAGACCTCATCGCTGATGAATCTTGTCAATGCCTCATTAAAAAGAAAAGGGTGGTGAAATCAGTACAGATGATTCTGTGATGGGGTCAAGATAGAGTGTGGAAAACACATTTAAATGCATTTATGTTATGCTTTAATGTCAACGAAGAAAAGACAAAAAAAGAGCAAGTCGCTCATTTCGAGTATATGAAAACCTCAGGCTGAGATGCAAATAAGTATATTATTAATTTGTACTTTATAGCAGCTTACCGGAGCTCACTGTCAAACAATCTCATTACTGTGTGTTCTATTTTTTTTTCTTGATGCAACTTTTATGACTGATTTCAGGGTGACTATAGAAGCTGCAAGGAAACTGTGCCAAAGACTGTTTGCTTGAATAATGAACATGACCTGATAAGGTTGAAAAAGATGCTATTCTCACTTTAATTTATGAAGCTTTACCCCGGAGGTATGAAAAGACATTATTTTTCATATGATTTACTGAAAACTGCTCTCATTATGCGACACTGAATAATTGTGGCATGTACTGTATGTTTGTTAAAGGGCTGAAACAACACTTTCCCATATACTGTAGCTGGCACTGCTGGGCTGCAACGTAAACACTGATTACTTGGCAGTTGATTTGGCAACTTAAAGATGTTCAATCTGCCCATTTGTGTCTCTAATCACCCTCCGGTTACACATGATGCCTTTAACGATGCCCTACTGCCACATAACTCCACTAAACAACATGGTGGGGAATGACTCTCTGCTGTTTCTCAGAGGAGGGGGAAAAAAATCTGTCACCACTGTGTACCACTCTAAACCTCATACCTTCCTTTTAACTGGTAGTAACAGATTGTTTGGTCACTCTGGGGGTGCGGGAACTTGAGGTGCATTTTCAAATATTCAGTATTTACACATTATCACTCATTTGAAGGCATGCTCTTTTTTCCCCACAGAGTGTAAGTCCAAAATTCATTTCATTTTCCTTTGCTTTATTGTTTTTACGTCTGTTTTTCTCCTTTCCTACTCCTGAAGAGGGGGTGGAGGGCGGTGGAGTAAAGGGTTGCTCTTTAGCTGCAATGTTTTCCCATGTTCACTAGCTAGTCAATGGCTCTGACTGTCTTTAAATTGGTTTTTTTTAGAAGAAGAAAACAGCTCCCTGCTGCTACAACAGTATGCGAGTGGGAAGCATGGACCAAAAATAATAAAGGCTAGATAGATAAGCAATGAGATGAAAACTCACAATAAAGCCCTATAGATCCATTGACATTGTCTTATGTTCTTTTACACGTCGCGCTTATAAAAAAATATCGATTTTAGTGGCTTTAAAGTAATATAATGCAAGCCACCAGTGGATGCTTGTTTTGCAACAAAAGCAGCCAGAAAGGTCCGCGTCAAGGGTGAACGGGCATTGTTAGCTGCAGAGACAACCACTGACCCGATGGCCAAACACTCCAGACACAATGCACCTACACTGTTCACTTTAGCTGCTGCTTTTTTTTTTTCTTGGGTACTTTCTTTAAAGCTGTCTGAACAGTTTTGTTCAGACAGAAAAGTCCAGTAAGGATGTGCTGTTGATATGTCCTTTAAAAGGAAGAAAGACATTAAAGAAAGAATGGACATCTCTGGAAGTTTTTTTTTTTAATGATTGGATTCAACAATGCTTCCTAACTTACCTTTAAAATACACAAGGACCTGTGTATTTCATGACCTCCATTTTCACATCGCACTCAGCATTCACAGCCTGCAGCCCAGGTGTTGTTGCTTTTTCCAGATCGAGATGGTAATACTCGTGAGTGCATGTATTCTCAGGTACAGGGCATATTGAATTTCAGCAGTAGAGGGCACAATGACACTTTCACACTAGCCCACAGATTGATGCCTTTAATTAAATCACAGTAAATACATTGGCTTTTGTGAGGACTGTCCACACCTTCAACACGCATTATGTCCGACCACATGATGCGTGTACCAGATAACAGGGCCTAAGGGCGATTACATTATGACTTTAAATCGTTACTTTAACTGATGATCATGGCTTTAAATGCACGCTACATCCAATATATGATTCTAAGCATTAAAGTCACGTGCAAATCATCGTTTTTGATATTCAAATCAAATAACAACTGATTATTCTATTTTAAGACTATAGTGATGCAAGTCCTTGAAATGCGCTGCTGCTAATTCATCAAAGGCCGACATGAAAGTATTTGGATGTTTTTTATGTCTGTCTTTTAAAATATTCCGAAACAATCAGAGATTGAACCTTTTTTCTCAGAAGGGGGTCACAACTTTCTCAATCTATTAATGACAAATCTCTCCCCCCCCCCAAAAAAAACCCCAAAACAAATAGCTATCAAGTTCAGCAGCCCAGAGATCCACAATCCAGAACGTACGACGCGCGTTCAAGGGATCATGTGGTCGCATTTTGGCTTTCTTCAAGACTAAAAGACGGAAGCGAATGATGCATAACTCAGAGTAAATTTGATCAGTTGCCTTCCAAGTTACTAAGAAATGAATTTAGCTGAAATAATAAGCTTTTTGTTTCAGTTTGCTGATTAATTTCTGAATTACGGTTAAAAAAAATTGAACAGTATTTCTTCTCATTTTTACATTTCAAGGTTGCACTATTTCATTTAAACCAAAATAAATCCCCTTTTCTGGTGATGTGTTTAAACAGCAGTGGGTGAATTTCAATCAAGGCTAGAAAGAATCAATCCAGCACAGACGAGTTGGTCTTTTTCTCCCTTTTCTCTTCATTTTGCCGTGAGAACCTTCACGTTCCCTGTGGACCGTGCCTGTCTAAATGTAGACCCTCTCACTTGATTAAATGTGTCGGGTAGTACTTGGCCTTCACATCACTGCAGTGTTGCCAGCTGCCTGGGGGCTTCCAGTGGGTGTAGTTTCCTGACAGCCTCTGGATTTGATCTCTGATCTCTGTTTTTTACAGACATGAGCAAAACATTAACAGTTATACCTTGTGATTAAAGCTACCTAACACTGTTTTATTCACCAGACATGATCTGTTTGTTATTCAGAGTGTGGATGGGTGTTCCTACTGGAGAATCAGGGTGGGGTTTTCTAACACCTGCTGACTTTGTCTTTCTTCTGTTTGATGCTGGACGGATAGGATGCAGTGAATTTTGGGGAGCTTTTTTGGTGAAACTAGTTTTCTGCGTACTATAACGCTGGGAGAATAGGTCATGTTTGTTAGTGAAGTCATTACACAAGCAAAGGCTTTATTATACAGAGTCATGTGATTAGTGTGGCCATTGCACATGGGAGGAACACCAAAAAGCTTGGCACCCCACACAGTTAAAAGTCCAAAATCCAAGCCAGACTAAAGGTCATACACCAGAGATGAGTACACAAAGGGACCGAAATGGGCAGGAGGCAGACACCAAAAATCTAAAAACGGGAAACTAATGAGGAAATACAATAACAATCTAAACAAGACGAAAAGGAAGGAGCACTAGGCATGACTGGAAATCTTAACTGCTGTGAGTACAAAGCCAATCTAGCAATAGGGAGAAGGTACTGAGTGAGCGATAAGCTGATTGAGCACGAGTTTGGCCTAAAACTGGTGGGAAGCAAAGCAAATGGCAGAAGTAGAACTAACTAAAGTGCAAGATAAAGAAACATTTTAAAGCAAGCTTTATCCCAGTGCAGTATAGACAGTCAAGGCTTAGATTATTCCAGTTTTGCCTTTATATATTGCAGAGGGCTGCACGGTTGTGCATCATTTAGCATTGTCGCATGTTCTCCCCTGTGCCTGTGAGGGTTTTCTCCATGCTTTCCTGCCACAGTTGTGGATGATTGTTTGTTTTTCTGTGACAGACTAGTGATCTGTTCAGGTTCTGCCCCACCTCAGCTGTGACAGGCTGTATCCCTGCTGCAGCTCCAGTTCATTAAGAGCTGGAGGAAACGGACAGGCATTTGGTCTTTACATATTTTCACTGAGTGATGCTGGATATTGTTTCACGGCTACTTCCTGAGTCACGGACATTTTCTGCTTATTTCTTTTACAGATGCATCCTATCATGTGAGGATTTAAAAAAAAAAGTATTGTCTTTGGTGAATAATGCTTACACCTCACTTGGTTTATATAATACCAAACCTGTAGATCTGGGTTACACTGATGATGGCTTATTGCTGAAGCAGTTTATATTGTTGTTATTTTACCCACAAAATAAAGGAAGACTATTTATCAGTAAGCGCCTGCATCCTTTCTCTTTTCATATGTTGCACATTCCCCAATCAATCTCTTTAATCAAACCCCACAGCAAATCTGGGGCAGAGTTGCACTGCAGCGCAGAAAAACCATGAGGACTACAATGGGAATTATACTCATATCAGTGAAATATTAGGTCCAATCTGCCTTTCGGTGTCAATGTGGGAAGTAGTGTGTACCAGTGTACCAGGCAGATTTTGAGGATGCCATGAACTGCAACCATTTCTCCCTAATTTTAATCACGCCACCGTTGCCAAGCACATATCTTGGAGAAAGTGAGAATTTTTCAAAGAAGGGGACTCTTGACATAAAAAAAATAATAATTATTGCCACAGAACATAATCCATGATTTTGGCAGAAATCATCCAATACTGTCCTTTTTGTCTTTTGATAGGGCTGAGAAAAACTGTAAATACATCAGCACACACACAGTGAAACAGTAGGTGGTCTACTAAATAGGAGAGTAACAGGGCTAGTGGCTCATTTTTTCACTCTAGGGGGCTTTTTACAGCTCATTCCAACCACTGATTATTTAAAAAAAAAACCCACATTGTATGGATAAAATTGTGAGCACATCTAAAATGTTGCCAAAACTCCTACATTATATACTAAATCTCAAACCATTTTCAAACCCAATTGTCTACAGCAGCGGCTAGCCCGCTCCAGATGTGCTCTCACTAGTGGAAAAATTTGGTTGAGCAAGGTTTAGGAGCAGTTGCATAAAGCAAGAAGGAGTCAGGACATATGTAGGCTACTCACTTGCTATTCTCACACGGGTGCAATAGACTACTGTACGACCTTTGCACTAGGCAGCTGACTGGTTACAGTCCATTTGGTGTCCAATTTGCATTCTCAAGAGCACCTCCAATGGGTTGGCAAAGTTCAAGGCTGAAAACAGCTCATGTTTCCATGAGACTACAGTAAGTAACGGAGGTCAAACCTGAACCAGACTGTGAAGTAAGATGTATGTTTACAGCAAACAGTTTGGACAATGATTTTACAGCTCACCTTTAGATTCTTTTCTAAAAGTAAATATGGTTTCTTTAGTACTTGTACAACACTCTCCCCTGGCTTTACCTCTTTTTATTAACGGATGCACGTCACGTTTTTTCCTGTAGGCAGCAAAGATGTTGACGCCCGTGTTCAGTTCCTCAGGATTAACTCTCCCAAGGACTGGTTGTCTTTTATTGAACCACAAGAGTATTGTTTGCGATTATTAAATGCACTCATTTCTCCAGATAAAACAAAGGCTGATTAGTGTATATTCATATCTGTGGTCACTGTCCCCGGGTGGAATCAGTTGACGGGAACTGTCACAGGCTGATTTAATTTCCATAGCCTCGTTCGCGGGGACTCTGGGAAAAGCGTGCACCTAACGCTCTTTCTTCATTACACTCCCAGTGCACATTCCCTTCATTTCTACAGACAATCCATCTGCTGCTCTAAACCCTGTTTTGTCAAGAGTTGTTAGCCGCTTGGCCCCAGGGATGGGCACCGCAGGCGATTATTAATCTTGTTTGTTTCGTGTTTCTCTTTCTCTGTGCAATAGCGGGACTGAATGCCCGGTGGACTTTCTCTTCCACAGACATAATCAATGATGTAAGTAAGTGCAGATTATCATTGAGACTTGTGAAATAGGGCCGCCTCTGAGGTCTACAAGTGTCACCTTGTGAATGATTAGATATTTGTACAGAAGGTGCTTTTCCTTCTTGTGGCTTTAAATTTCCACTGAATTAAGTAAAAATCTACGTTCTGCAGAAAAACAGAGACATCTCAAAATATGTCTTGGCAGGCATATAAATTTTTGTGTTGTCTCAGTACAATTTGTTTTTTTTTTCCTGTCATGTAAATAACAAAAATGAAGTTGCATTGTTTTATGTGTCATACTTGTGTTTCCTGGCTGTAACACCGGGGGAATACTCCTGCAAATGAAATTTATAACTATTAATTAAACACCCTCAGCAAGTGTGATTTCCTGCAAAGGTATACTGTCTGCTTGTTAATGCCATAAAGCCAACAGTGGGAAGAGTTGACACAATCAGATCCCTGATAATCAGGATCTTGTCAGAGAAGGACGAGGCCAGAGGAGAAGGACACTGCTGATTCTGGCTCCGGCAGCTTTAAGCCATCCAGCGGCACTGAAGTTTTCTAAGCACTCGTAATCAATACGTTTACACCCATGTTTTTCATGTAAGTGAGATGTGATCCAGAATCAATCCCACTTCGGTGACTTGGGTGCCTTGCTGACCTCATCTTTTTTCCATCACATTAGCATTGAACAAATGAGCCGTTTCCCCTTGTGCTGCTCTGTACTCCCACAGACACCCCAGGAATCGAACTGGAAAGAAAAAATATATAAAATATGCACGGCAGATGCCTTCGGTGTCCTTCAATTCTTTTGGTCCTTAACACAAATCTGCAATCGTAATATTTAATTTCCACAGAAGCATGATAATGTTCCACTTTAACAATTAAGTTTGAATAAAGTCACGATTTATTTGTTTCCTCCAACCGGCTTTGGTTTGAGGGATAATAAACCGCAGTTTTGAAATTCAAATTCAAACCCACCGCAGATTGGAGTTTCTTTATTGAATTTATGATAATTTGGTTACGCTTCATTTATCAGTGAAAATATGCTAAATATTTGAAAAAACACTTGATATAATGCAGCCCTGCTCAGCAGTACAAATTACAGCCTCCAAGGTGACCTTAATGTTAATTAACACCTCACTTTTCAGAAGAAATTGACTATTATAACCATCATTAAAGAGCAGGATTGATTTACATCGTCGTTGTAGTGGACTGCACCAGTTTACCTCATGGACAGAGTAAAAATCTACCTTAGTTTACCCTAACAAATGAAAATAGACCACACAGTGTGCCCCCCCTTGATCACTGACTTTTCATCTTTAGAGGGGAAGCAACCGTGATGTGATGGTATTAACCCACTTTTGTCATAATGAGTCAATTTATCTCATAATCTCAAGGAAAAGAGCAGCTTTCTCAAGATAAGGAGCTAATGTCTCCGAATAAAATGCTTTCATTTTCTTTAGATCACAGGGAAATTATATAGAACTCTACAAAGATAACCTAGTCCCCTTATGTGGTTACTAAAGAAGCTAATGATCCTTATCACTGAGGTATGATTGCCTGTGAAGTAACCGATGATGTGCTGATCAATAATGGATGCTCCTTGATCTGACATTTGCAGCTTAAATCAGCTATATATACACATACACACATACATGCACTACAGCTGACAAGAAGCCGTGCGTGCATACTGGCATGCAATGGGAGAACTATGCCACTGATTCTGCAGAAGCGTCCCTTTTCACGTTATTTGATTTATTTATTTATTTATTTTGGTACTCAGAAAGCAGAGTTATAAAGCACTATGTTAGCCTTAATTCATTATCATTTCTAATAATAAGAATATGAGTAAGGAGAATAATAAACAGATAATGACGATGTGGAGAATAAGTAGGAAATAACAATAGGACACCTTGTAGCTGGTGGAGATATGCCAGTACACGTTTGTTTTCTGTGGATTCTACATCAGCTATCATCTTTTCTTTCTTTTCTTTTTTTTTGTCTTGCAAAGGTAAGAAGAAAAAGCTTGGCATGAATAGCATGCATGCTGGTATCTTCATTAAAGTGAAGTAGTGATGAATCACCCATATGCATGAATCATAAATCTGTAATAGCCTAATTTCAAGTAGGATCTATGATGCTGAAGATACTGAAAAAAAAACAGAAATACACTGAAGAAATAAAAAGCATATTTTAAAGACCCTCCAAAATTTTACAAATCATGTTTTCAGGGGAGCTCATTAGGCACAGTCAGGCGGCCCCTGGCTCCCCTGCAGTTCGTACCCTGCTGATATTCTGATCTATGATAAACATAGAGACAATAGATAGATAATGGTGAAGTAGAAAAAAAGCCTATATTTAGCACATCACATTACATTAGCCTAGCTCTAATATACTGAACCCTAAATGTGTAATTTTGCCGTACCAAAAGATCATAGCAAGATTCAAATTGGGATACTTTGCTTGCTGTAACTTGTTCTCCATTTACCAGCTGCTGGAGAGACACTTAAAACTCAAATCTCCCATTAAATCACTGTCAATATTTAACCCACCAAACCAAAGTCAAAACGAATTCAATCGACATTAAACCCCGCCCAAATTCAACATAAAACCAACAAAAATCACAGTGCTCTGCAAGCTGTGTGCACTTATAGTTACTGCAGCATTATTCATCCTTTTCCAGGTATGCTTAGGCACTCGAGCGCAGGAAAAAGATTGTAGTCTGCTTTGATACAGAGAACCGTGACTTAAGACATGAATTGTTTATTTGCATTTAATCAAAATGTTTCATTTATTAACCTTAACCAAAGTGCTTTGATTACCTAAATGAAGGCTAATCACAGACAGGAGTTTAAACGCAGACTTCAGTCTCTGGTGGGAGATTTGGATGCCTCGTTCGAATGCCATTCACCCCAATCACCACCACCGCATCTTGAAAAGATTTCATAAACGCGGAGCTTTGCCGATGAACGTGCTGATATCATGGGGTGTGTATAAATAGCACACCGCTTCACCACATTGTGATTTCTAGACATTTTAACCTTTCTGCATGTCATTTATAGCTTTTAAAATGACTACACAGGTAATCCTCCAAAACCTTCAAGGCAAACAGTTACCTGATGATAATGATAGGAAACATTTTCAGGTCATGGTTAGGCTGGCCTTCGTCTCTGATTAGTAAATGAAGTCGGTGTGAAATTAAATGAAAAAGGCATTAAAAGAAAACGCACTGTAATAACATGTGAAATTATTGTGTGAGTCTTATAGCATTTCATGGCACCAGGCTGCTCTGAACATAATCCAACCAGAGCTAATGCTGCACTTAAATGTAATTTAAAAAACAATTTGGCTGTATATAAATGCAATCTGTAGGAGATGTGGTTGCAGAAATGTAGAATTTAATAAATGGTTATGATTGTCAATGTCTCGAGTCCAGTGTATGCTTGCAATCTTGAAGCACAATTACCCATTAATGACTAATATAGACACTGTTTTTGAGTAAGCTCGCAAATCATTTTTAGATCGCTCGCTTTAAAAAAAAAAAAAGTGAGATTCTTTGAATAAATATTCCCGTGACAGTTTCATTTATTTGCAATCATACAAAGTCACTTGTGAACCCCTGTAGAATATTTAAGGAGGATACCTCATTAAAACTGGTTTGTTCGTGACCCTGGTGTGACTGTTCACAGAATGCTTTCCATCTACATGCATAAAAAATGATTTGCACAAAAGACTGACATCTCCCAAAGCACCCAGCTAAACTTTGTCCAGACGAAGAAAGAAGATATAATTGAAATTTTCAATATCATTTGATTTCTTTGGCATCTCCATTGACTCATACTGTGAATGGCGAAGCAATTTGGTCACTTAGAAATTATTTCAATGAATCCTCCACTTATTTTAAATCATATGCAAGCATACCTCCTTGTCAGAGCTGAGATTGAAATGCAAGTATGATTGGGTTTTTTGTTTCCACGCACAAATAAAGACGTGTAAAGAAAAGTCTTCCACAAAGAATAAACTGAAAGATGTTATGTAACTGCAAATGTTGAAGCATGTTCTTTATTTTCTAATCATTTTTGTTTTTCCTTTTTCTTACATTTAATGTTTTTGTTTATGAATTTTTTGGACCACACTTGGTGCATAGCCTATTATTATCCCCTAGATATTATCTGAGATGTAGATTCTTGCATCAAAGACCCTGCTTTGGGAATGTTTCTGAGTTTTTGTCATGCAGAGTCTCTGTTCTTAGGTGCAAAGTGTCTTGATGCACACAGCATGTGATGAGCCACATCTGTAGACCATGTACCTGTGTATATAACCTGAGGCACAGTTTTAATGAGCATTTACAAAACAAAGAAAACATTGCATATCAAATGGGTTGATAATGTCCCTACAGAAATGAATTAATTTACGAAGTATTTGACAATGAAAGATAGAAATCTGCAGTAAGTAAAAAGAAAAACTCAAATTGTAATTATACAATAATCAGTATTCAGTGTAAAAAACAAATTAACCATGGGCATTTTGCTGCATGTAGAAATCCTGAGGCCACAGGGCTTTTCCCTATGTTCGGGCATCTTTCTAAACCAAAAAAAAAAATTAGAGCAACACTGAAGAACACAAAACTGTGCAAAATTCTTGAGCCATCTCTCCATTTTTTATATTGAGAAATTGGTGTAGCAGTTTATTCAAACGCATAAACATAAATATATAAATAAATATAAATGAAAAATATAAGTACAAATACAATATATAAGGAAAAAACTAAATGTGTAGCTTGAAATTCAATATTTCTATGACTACCTTTATTTCTTCAACACAGCCTGAATTCTCTTGGGCAGATTTTCGTACTGTTTCAATAATGTTGAGGTCCAGGTTCTGGAGAGGCCAATACAGTACATGACTGATAGTGTTCTGTTGTGTGTTTTTCTATACATGGATGTTTTAAACTGAAGTGGCAGTGTCTTTGGAATCAACATCATGCTGTTGCCAATCAGATGTTTTCCAGACGTTATTGTCGTATGTTGTGCTTTTCAGACCTCATCACAAATTGCAATACTGAAGCATTAGTGGATGACCTCTAATTTCCAGCTTCCTAAATTCAGATACTGGGCCCCACAAATCATAGAAACATGGTATCTAACCAGATACTTACTCCGGATGGCATTTCCTGGCCTCCAAAAACAAATATGTAGGACCGCTTTTTTGCATTTGCGCAATATTTCTAAAATTATGAACATCCTGTCTAAGAGTGATGCTGAAAAGCTAATTCATGTATTTATTACTTCAAGGCTGGACTATTGCAAATAATTACTATCAGGCTGTCCTTAAAGCTCCCTGAAAAGGCTTCAGCTGATCCAAAATGCTGCAGCTGGAGTACTGACAGGGACTAGAAAGAGAGAGCACATTTCTCCCATATTGCCTTCTCTTCATTGGCTCCCTGTTAAATCCAGAATAGAATTTAAATCCTTCTCCTCACACACAAGGTCTTGAATAATCAGGCCCCATCTTATCTTAAAGACCTCATAGTACCATATCACCCCAATAGAGCACTTTGCTCTCAGACTGCTGGCTTGCTTGTGGTTCCTAGGATAATTAAGAGTAGAATGGGAGGCAGAGCCTTCAGCTTTCAGGCCCCTCTTCTGTGGAACCAACTCCCAATTTGGATTTAGGAGACAGACACCCTCTCTATTTTTAAGATGAGACTTAAAACTGGTCTGGATCAGGTGACCATGAAACCTCCCTTAGTAATGCTGCAATAGGCCTAGGCTTCTGGGGGTTCCCATGATGTGTTTCTTTTCATTCATCTTTTTTTTTAAACTCTGTTTACACTCCATTCTGCATTTAATCATTAGTTATTATTAATCTCTGACTCTCTTCCACGGCATGTATTTGTCCTGTCTCTCCCCTCATCCCTAACTGGTTGCGGCATTTGACTCCCCTCTATGAGCCTGGTCCCTCTATGAGCCTGGTTCCTCTATGAGCCTGGTCCCTCTATGAGCCTGGTCCCTCTATGAGCCTGGTTCCTCTATGAGCCTGGTCCCTCTATGAGCCTGGTTCCTCTATGAGCCTGGTTCCTCTATGAGCCTGGTCCCTCTATGAGCCTGGTTCCTTAAAGGGAGTTTCTCCTTTCCACTGTCACCAAGTGCTTGCTCATACAGGGTCATTTTGACTGTTGGGCTTTCTCTGTAATTATTGTAGGGTCTTTACCTTAGAATATAAAGTGCCTTGAGATGACTGTTGTGATTTGGTGTTATATAAATAAAATTTAATTGTATGCTGGATCAAAATCTGAGTTCATAATTCCATGGTTTTGACAAGATCCCCAACAGCACAGGCTGAAATGCAGCCCCCAAACCATGACAGAGCCTCCATCGTGTTTTACAGATGGCTGTAGACACTCTCTCTGACCTTAGTCATACATTTTGATGACAATTTGAACCAAAATCTTGGCTTCTTGACA
>VUQK01001551.1:10597-33882 GCA_015106715.1 Bujurquina vittata
GTCTTATCCCTCCACTCGGGCGCTGGTTTTGTGCTGTTCATGCAGTCTGTTCAGCTTGACTGTGGACCCGAGGTGCAAAGTCTTGGGAACCAGTTCGGACTGTCTGTATCTTTGGTTAAAGTGGAGGCGGTTCCTGTAGTCCCGTAGCTTCTTTCATGCCTTTTCGTACTCTGAAGGGTGTTCCTCCAGAAGCTCATCCATCCATACACTTTTGCTTATCCTGTTCAGGGTCATGGGGGCCCTGTCCCAAATGACATAGGGCGAGAGGCAGGGTACACCTGTACAGGTCGCCAGCCTGTCGCAGGCCAACACAGAGAGGCGGACAACCATTCACACCTACTGTATGGGCAATTTAAAGTAGCCAATTGACCTAACCCCAGTAAGTGCATGTCTTTGGACTGTAGGAGGAAACCAGAGTACCCGGGGAGAACCCACGCAGACACGGGGAGAACATGCAAACCCAACAGAGAGAGAGAGGCCCAGGCCAAGGTGGGATTGAAAACCGGGCCTTCCAGGTGGTATTCGACCTGCTAACCACAGTGCTACCCTCCTCCAAAAGTGCAAAGGAATGTATCTGAATAGGCTTTCAGTCGTCTAAGAATAGCTAAAATTCTCTAATGTGATACTACACCAAACAATTTCATCAGAAAATCAGAGAATTTGAAGGAATGCATGTTTCCAAGACACAACGCATAAACCCTCAGATAAGCAGCAGGCACAAGCGGCAGGCATCCCAACAGTATGCGTAAGGCTTCCTTCGTGTTGTTGCTTGGCCACATCAGTGGCAGCGAGGCTAAAAGCCGAGAGCCAGCAGAAATAGATTCCTCATTAGAAAGCCGGAGGAGTGGCTCTCTCTTAAGTCGGTTTCTCAGCTAAGGGGCCGACTGGTTCGTGGGTTTGATCATTTCATTTTTTTTCCTGCATGCTGATTAGTTTTGTTTTCACACCCTTTTTACTTTCACTTTCTCCGTGTGATTAGTTAGGTTTAGGCACCAAAACTACTTGGTTAGGTTGCAGAAAACAGGCCTGCCTTCTTAGAGACGAGCTCATTTAAGATGGTCTGAGGCGGAGTGGAAAACGGTCCTGTGGTCTGAGAAATCAAAGAAGCAAGCATGCATTTCAACTTCAAAACGGCACTGCTCGCTCTGCTCAGTTCCCAAGCACTTCCAGCGAGTCGTTAAAAGAAGAAACAAAGAGAAACAAAAACATGCCATGTGGGTGTTACCAAATTAAAAATCAGCACCGTTCTCAAAACAATAAAACTTCCCAATTTCATTATTGATTAGTTCTTGCTGTTGATTTGGGATAATTGTCTTAATCGAGCTGAATTTTGTAACAAAACCTAACTTCCAGCTCATTGTCATTTGCGTCTAATCTTTCATCCGAGGCAGTGAAGTAATTGAAATTGTGTTTTTCTTTGAGCATTTTGAGCTTCTCAGAGTTAAGCGGAAGCGGGGCATCAGCTTTGATTGCTTCTCGGCCTGGAGTGGAGCTGCACATCCACACCCCAGCTTGCAGTGGGCAGGTGCAGGAAAAGGCCCCGATAATTGGCTGGGTAGTGTGGCTAGGCCTCCGGTGGGGCTGGGCTGTGACTCCCGAGGAAGACACACAAAATGAGCTACTGCATCAAAAATTGAGGTTGGCAACCTCCGTGCACGTCCGGGCGATTTTTCAAATGAACATTTCTCGGCCCCAGAGGAAACCACGGTGCTCCTGCTATCATAAGCAATTTGAATAGAAATGGACACAAAATAATTTTTTTCCTGACATGCATTAGTACGTTGGGCAAGAGGGCAAGCTGTGATATTCAAAGAGTTGTGGATAAGAGAGCAGGAACAAAAAGAGACATGTTTTATTTTCTAAAGAAATGAGGTTAGCATATTTTCGTGACTGTAGCATCTCTTTTAAGCTTCACATTTCCTTTTTCCTCTCCTTTAAAGAATGAAAGGAGATCAGAGAAATAGGCTTTGAGTCCTAATAAGAACTATAAGGGCTGTGTGGAGCATTTTGCTGGCACTGACAGAGCTTTGAAAGCCCAGAGCAGAAATAGCTCAGTTTTCACATCAGAGGCTCTAAACCTCTTATTAAAGTTTGATAAATGTTGCGCTAGACATGTGTGTTTTCAGCTTTCTTTAATCCAAAGCTGCTATAATAACACAAAGGTCTGCATTGTTTTTCTGCACTTGCATATTTAAAGACGGAGTGAAATGGCAATTTAATATCTGAATACATTTCAGGAGGGAAATGATCAGATTCTGATTTAATCCCTCAGCGGTGGGGGTGTTTGAGCTGACATGGAGTCTATGGAGAGCCACCCCGGCTGAAGAAGAGAAAGCTGCGGTGCTTTATGATCAAGGAAAATGGTTTTGAATAAATACTGTGTGGTAGAAATGATGTTTCTGAGACACTAAATAGCACTAACAAAAGCATTAGAAAAATAATCGTTTTGGTCCACTTAGGGCAACTCAATAATATATCCATGCTGGATGCACGAGTTTTAAATTCAGTTATATTTTCTCTTTTAATACAGCGGCCGCTCGGAGTGTAGTAACCACAGAATTTATTCAGACTACATGAATCTTCAAACAGTCCCGGCTAAACCCAAAGCCACAGCGTTCACTCGCATCTACAACACATCTAGAAGGCTTTCCGTGTCTCGAGTCCAACTCAGTCACCTCTTCCTCACTCCTTGTGATGCTTGATTGATTAAACCAATATCTTTCCCAACAAGCAATTCAATGGGGAAAAATAGTGGGCAGTTATACAGAAATATAATAGTAGCACCATCATTAGCTCAGCAAGCTCTGTGTGAAGTTAGCTGGTTGGCACACAGCAGCTTGATTTGATTGGCTTGTGCATGTCTTAAAATTCAACCGGAGTCATCAAAATGACCGCAGTGATAGGGAAAAGATGTAATTACACACAGGCTGCTCAGAGTTTTGTAGATATTCTCCAGCTGACATGCAAAAGTTGAGGGAGCAAAGAAGACTACAGACACTGATGGGTGGGGTTCATTCCAATGTGCTCCTGTATTCATATTAGATTGTTTTGTGATGCAGTAATGTAGGACATTGCAGTACTACAGTACAGACCTTTTGATTACAAAACTCGGAGTGAAGGTAAAACTTTGTTGTGACCTGAAGCAAGCATCCTGAGCTGGATCAGCAGTCAGGCTTGTAGCATTGTCCACTGCATTGCTTTGGCTATAACATTTTCTCTGTGAAGTGCTCTTTGGGCTCGGTTTCAACTCGGCTATGGGCCTTCTGTTGACACTCAAACACTACAAGTGATGCGCAGTGCATCCGTATTTATGTTAACAAGCCCAACTGCTGCAACACCATGACAACTTGGAGAGCATATTTTCTTCAACAATGCCTTTGCAGTATTAATGTTCAGTGCAACATGAGCTTTTGAAGTTATATAACATGTTGGAATTGTACGTGTGGAACAAACACTGAGTAGCAGTTATTATGGTTCATTATAGAGGACGGAGCGCCTGAAACAATGCTAATGAGAGTGCTGAGCATAAACCAATAATGGCTGTTACATCTCTTCAGGTGATCGATTTCAACTTTATCCTATGCAAAATTTGTACTGGATTTATTTTCTACTAGATTGTTGATGTGAGAGCACATGATACGACACACACACACACACACACACTAAAAGAAGAGGTGATTGGCAGCGCTCCGTGGGTCCAAACAAGCAAAAACCTTCACACTGATGCAACGTCTGCAAGGCAGAACAAATACAACTACAGTCTCTCAAAGCTGAAAATTTCATCTTTCTACCCCATTATCCAAAATATTCTATTGTCCTCCAGGCTACCCTCAAATCTGATGATTTTGAGGAAAAAGTTTGCCTCCGATCCAATTTGCATGTCATGGCTGGACAGAACTTGGCAGAGCTGATTGAGGAACACATTTGCATTTGGCCGACCAAATCACTATTTTTATAGACCTCTTCCACAATTACATATTCTCTGTGTTAATGTTACTTTCAGATGGAATTAGTTCTTTATGTGCTTCGATGCTTGTAGTCCATTAATTTAGTTTTATTGCCGCTAAATTAGATTCACTCACTCCCTCTGGCAAGGAAGCGGAAGGTGCATAAAAATAACTTATACCCCTAAACATTTGTTCTGAAAATATTCAGCTCAGTGCGCTGTAGGTAGGCCACCTGCATGTCAATAACCTTCAGAACTCCTTCATGTTTTTGACGTTTATTATTTGAACTCCTTTTTTTTTCGTTTTTCATTTGCATCTTTAAAAAAGTCACAGGCTGCCTCTGCCAAGCTAGGACACCATGTCTCACCACCCACTCAACTTTCTGAGGGAATGTTTCCTCTAAGGATCTGGCATCAAGATAATGATAATATTGTCACCTTCACCCGCCACAGTAAGTGCAGATGGTGCTCTTTCCTTTTCATCCTTTAGCATTATGCTTTAGTGCCACTATTAAGGCATTACGAGTGTGCAGCAGTGTTTTCTTTCTGCTAGAGAAAGGTCTGTGACTCTCAGGGTCACTTTGGGAATTGTTTCTGATTGCAGCTTGTGTGGTGAACTATGAAGTACATTTTCAAAGAGCAATGCAGATTGTTCTGCAGCCAGAAGTATGCCGAGGAGAAACTACATGACAGTGAACAACAAGCAAAGCAGAACAAGCTGATGAGAACATTTCCAGTCTCGAAATCACAGAACACCTGCCTCTTGAGAAGCAAAGCTGCTATTTGAAAGCTGTAACGGTAAGAGGCAAAGAACTCAACTGAAACCCCCCAGTATTTAATATGCAACAAACAAAGCCGTGGACCACAGCTTTGGAAACAAAAGATTATTAGAATTTAAATCACTTGAAGGAATAATAATGACTCATAATGTCAGTAATAGGATGTAGCTTCTAGGCTACACTAAGGCCAGAAAAGCTTAGATTAGACTTCATTCTTATTCCTGTCATTTTGCATAATCCAAAAGCATATGTGCAGTACAAATTATGAATAAAATTGATATTTTTTCTTTCTGAACCCCAAACCTGTGCATGTAATGCCGTTAAGCAGACTCTAAGTATTGGTGTTCAAGGGTTTTGCCAGAAAAAGTTATTAAGCCAGACGGCTACAAAAACCACCTGCGCTAACACAAACTGTGCAGTCCAGATGGAGGCGAGGCATTACGTAGGTGCATCTCCTGCTACTTTTGTGCAGACACAGTGGGTGTAAAAACACTAGGGACTTCATTTGCTACGTCCGCTGGCACGAAGAGGATGCAATGCAGGTACGCCAGCAAAAGAACCCTGAATCCCACTGACTGTAACATACAGCAATGAGCAATCTAATCAGTGGATGTACCGTAAACGAGCAGCTATTTTTACATTAATAAAACTGTAAGCGTACTATGAGAGGATACGTAACTAAAAAAAAGGGCTGCTGTTCTTGCATTAACAGCCCGGTGCTCAGGAGCTTCAGGCCACCGAGTCTGCACACGCAGAAATCGTGGTGTTTTTTTGAGGGGGGGGGGGGCTTTGTCTTCCAGTGTGCTTGTTTTATGGACATAACCAACCACAAACTACCCCCCACACTGGCCAGCCAGTAAAAAAAGCTTGATATTTAATTCTCTCAAACTAATGTCACTGTTATCAAATTGGATATAATGACCTTAACGGTGGGCTCAGTCCCAGGCTATTCCAGCCTGCATATTAAAGTATCCTTGGGCAATGTACTGAGCTCCGGGTTGCTGTGTGTGAGTGTGCGCGCAAATATTTGACAATGTGCTTAGCTATAAAAAAAGTGTGTGAATGTGCGTGTGATTGGGTGAATGAGGCTTTGAGTGCTGTTACATAAATACCAGTCTACTTAGCATTTCCTTAGAGGTGCTGTAAAGTTTTCTGAACTGCTCAAGCATTTTGTTTGTGTCCTGAAAGATGCACGACTAATGGAAGGCTGTTGCACATTTAAACACATTTAACACGCTTTTCACAAACAAGCATGAACGTAACTTTTGTTGTTTTACATGGAAAAATTATCTAAGCGAACTTCTGCACCAGCCTTTTTTTTAAAAAGCAAAGCAGGCTTCATAAAAACTGCTGCCTGCTAATGCAGTTTTTCTCTGCATGTAAGCATAGTGCGTTTTCATGGCATTCTGAACATTCCCCACATGCACGCAGGTTTTATGAAACTTTAAACAGTTATTAAAAGATCTTGTGCTCAGCTCATTTCATCCAACCGTCTATTCAAGAAGCTGGTAGCTGTGAGTTCATTGAAACTGGCAAACTGCAGCCTAAAAACTGGAGCTTTTCTTATTAAACCCCGTCGCGGCTCTGCTAGCCTCTCAGAGGTCTGCTGTGGTGGAGCATCAACTTATTGCTCTCGGAGCCTGGAGGGGAGTGCACCTGAGAATATCAAACAATGTGGACATCAGTTTTACTGTGAGGTTATATATTAATTATTGTAAGTGTACTGCACTTTTCATAGTTATCCTTCATGAGCATTTACTCTTATCTCTGTGGATATCTGTGCATGAGATCAATATGCATGTTGGATAAGTGCTTCTGATTCCTGTTTTTGTCTCAAAACCAAAACTCTTGTCAGCACAGAGAAACCTCGTATCATCATGTCTCAAGTATCAAAGGGCTGCTATCAGTGAGCTCCATCCATCCGTCCATTTGCTCCTGTTTGGAGATCTCAGGATCAGGTTGGAGAGTCCTTATCATCAAAACAGATTTTAAAAAATAATCATTTGAAAGTTTTTTTTAGTTCTTTGAGGTGCAAATCACATCACAGCAAACACTTTATGATAAATGCACAAAATCAGCTGCCCTCAGCTCAGAAGGATGCTAAACAGACCTGGCTGTCCCAAACAGCTGTGAGCATGTGATGGAGCTTCAGGGAGGGAGGGGGCACGGCTGCCATGTATTAATCACGTGTACACACAAGTTTGTGTTTAACCCTGAACATACAAATTGATGACTTAGCAGTTTTTTTGTATCTGAATTATTTTTTTTGCGCTTTAAAAAACAACAACAAATAATCCTTTCATTAAAACCAACTTCTGCCCTTTCTGGATGTCATCACTTGCATTCTAATTTCTTGGCACTATCTCACAGATGCTGGACAACCTCTTTTTTTTTCATGACAGCTTCTAATAAAACCTTTTTTTTTTCCTTGAGCAACAGTGAGTCTCTCTTCAGAAACGACACTCAGCACCCCTGCTCTTTATGCATCAATTTGTAGGTTATTCATAAGCTTTTTGTTTTTTTAATTGTTGTCACTTCACTGAAAACACTTTGGACTGCTGTGCGTTTTCTAGCTTCCTCCTCGGACGCTCTTATTTAAGTGTCTGACTTTCTCCTTCATTTTTGCTTTAGTGGAGCAGGTTTCTCTCCTATAGTTACCACTCTCTCCATTTTACCTCCAGGTAAACTTATTTAAGTATATACATGCACTGTAGATGCTTCATCTTAAAAAGCATGCTGAATGACGTTAGTGTTTAAATGGTGACATATAAATAGACTTGGCTTGCCTAAATGAGGGCCATTGAGCCCAGTGGACCATGTTCCAGATGTGACAGGAGCCCTATCACAGAAAAGGAGTCCCATTGAGCTTAGTTGGATTGTGGGACTCTGGAGGCAGCTGACTGGTACTGGCAGACCAAGTGGGCTGCGACTCTAGTAGTAGCTTAAGCAAAAACGTGGATGTGCAAACTGTCAGGTGACTCAGGAAGAGGAAGCTTCTTCCTCCTCACACTGTACACAGTGGAGGCAAAGTGCTGCTGACCAAAACTAAGGATCAAATACTCTGAGGGTGTCAGGTTTTTGCTGTGGCTGACATGGCAGAGGACCCCAATGCAGGACTAGCAAAGCGAGGGGCTTAATTTAACTAAAAGCTTTGGTTCGCAAACCATGGCATTTACTTGAACATAACGCACACAGCGGGGAGAAACCAACTACAACACAACGAGCAACAGACACAGACTGAGCCCTTAAATACACAAAGGAATAACGAGGGGAGTGGAAACATGTGGGAAGCACAGCTGAACATAATACACTGATGACACAAGGAAGCAAGACTAAATACAAAGCACAAGGAACGAGCTCATCAAAATAAAACAGGAAGTGACTAAACACAACATATGCAAACTTAACACAGGAAACCAGACTATAACAATTCTAAACACTACACAGGGAACACTGGGATGGAAAACTAGACACAAGACATGAGATGACAAAAACATGAGGAAACAAACACCTAAAACGAAGCAAAAGACTAAGATAACAAAATCCTAAAACGTAACTACTACCTGAAACAAAAGAAACTCAAACACAACTAAAGAAAGCAAAATCCTAAGAAAGCAAAATCCTAAGGCATAACAAAAACAACACATGTACACTGGGCCCAGGATCCTGACAGAGGGGCTCCTCGGTCTCACTGACACACCTTCTGTAGTTGAAGAAGAGTCTGGGAACGAGGGGGGTGGCTCGTCCATCTTTGTGGAGAGGTCACTTACATAGTCAAAAAGCTCTCCTAATTGGGGGGGGGGGTATTTCACCCTGAATTCCTTAATGTTACCACACCTCTGCAGCATCACATGGAAGTTGGGTACAGTGCCATTGGATTGGCGGACCAATGTGGTGGTCCCCCTTTTCAAGAAGAGGGATCGGAGGGTGTGTTTGCAGAAGGATCGCACGCCTCAAGTTTCCAAGGAAGGTCTATGTCAGGGTGCTGGAGAGGAGAGTTGGACCTCAGATCCAGGAAGAGCAGCACAGGTTCCGTCCTGGTTGTGGAACACTGGACCAGCTCTTCATAAAGTTAGTGTAAATTATATTTAACCATTTAACCAACAAATGAAGCATACATCAACATGCTTCTTTTATCAAATAAAGAAAACTCAGCTTTATCGATGACTCAAAAATTGCAGTTCTGCAGCTGGAAATAACATTAATGATGTCGCTGCTTCATTCAAGCGGCCTTTGAAGCAAAGAAAAAGAGTCAGCATGCATAAATGAGTCATGTTCTAATGTTCTCGGGCTTTACTTTTTTTTTAACACTTTATTTCTCTTTTTGGAATTATTCTTGAGAAAAATTAAATTGGAAATTTATTTGCATTTTTAAAACACTTTTCTAGTCTCAGAGACCATGAGAAGCATTAACCAAACATTCATCCACTGCTTTATTCCGTACACTTCATGCACATTATATCCTACAGCGTTTAAAATCACCGGTTAACCTAAAATGCACGTTTTTTCTCTAATTTACCGGGTAAAATGTTTGACAACCAGTTCTCATTTGTTCGTCACATGACATTTATGATAGATGTTAAAGGCATAATTCTAATCAAATCAAACTCACCAGCTGTTGTCATCTTTTTAATACTCAAAGCTGCTTAAACTTCATCCTTTCCACTGGTTTTTTACTTTGAATGTCTTTGTCTTGCTAGAAGCGTTAAAATGATTGTGTGAAGTATGATAAAATTAGATTTATGCCTGCTGCCCTGTTGTCACTTAGACCTCCCGTTTGCTGAAAATATATAATTTTATGTTAAACTAAATAGAAGTGGCTTACATGGAGTAAAGGAGCATTGCACACACTTTGATTGTTGTAAATGCATGGGTAATTTCAAGCCAAACAACTATGCTGAAAAATAATGACAAATACAAAATACCAGACAGTCTGGTGCATGTTGGGCTTACACTATGTTCTATTAAATGTTGGAAGAGATGAATTCCCTGCTGCTGTCATATAATTGCAGTATTAGTATGTTACAGGAGTTTAGCTCAGATATGAGAAAACAAATGCATGAGGCATTTATGCTTGTGAGATTTCATTTAACGAGCAAATATGTATGCTTTCCTGGAAGTGCTGTTACTGTGTGTTAGTGTTATAACGCAGTGTTTTTGCAAAACTTATTTATACCTGTGAAATCCATCACAGAAGTAAATCAATGCTAAAATTCATATATTGAGTAATTTAGCACACATAGAGCTAATATTATTGTATGATTTTTTATTATTTTAAGCTGGCCTAAGCTTAAAAAGTATTTTTAAGTGATGTGAGATTTTATGCACTTTAATAAATTGTGTCTTAAAATATTTTCATATTTAGTTGCATTTTTTTTCCTTAAACCATCCTTTTTCTAGCAGAAAGAAGCAGCTTCTTGACACCTCCAACACAAAAGCATCACATCCATCTAGACCTATGTTAGGGAAGATTCAGGCTTTCATCATATGAACTAGTTAAACATGACAGAAGCAATACAATTGCTGTGTGTGTCCGTGTGCGTGTGTGTAGTGGGGTCAGAGCTGCAAACTACACTTAGTACAAAGCACCTAAAGGACCTGGAGTGTGAGGCTTTTATTTCATGTCTTGCAGTAAGACATAAACCTCTGCAAATTACAGCAGACTACAAACCACTGGGAGACACACCGGAGATAACGGGCTTTGATGCTGTGTCTTCCCTGCTGCATCGAACATCAATACACGAGAACAAATCTAAAGCTCAGAAGAGATCTTAAACCCAGAAATTCTCTTCTTATCACTACTGACTGTTGCAGCATTGCTAAAATAACCCAAACAGTAAGGAGTGACTCATGCACACAGATAAAAGAATGCTGGACACTGGCTGCTTTTTCACTTTTCACTCATCCTGACAGCTGACAACAACTGGCTAGCTATCCTAAAAATCACACTTTTCCTCAGATAAACAGTTTGATTGCATTCTCACATTGTTAGTGAAGTGTCTGAGTCACGTTAGATCCACACATCTGACAACGTTAGATCCACTTCAAAGAAAGTTCCACTACCACCAGCTAACAGTGGCTAACAGCGGCCAAGCAGCAGCGCTTACTGATGGAAAAGTTCTGGAAATCCTCAACAACTCCCTCAGTATCACTGTGATCTGAAAGAAGTGGGGTTCATTGGTTCATCAACTCATATCGGACTCCTTTCACAAAGTTTTACGACCTAGCTGCAAATATCGATAATATGCTAGATGATTTTCACCCTGGAAATTGTCATGTTGCTATCTCTTGTACTGAAGTTGTGAGAAAAATAATATAATTAATGAGTGCAATATTCTGAAGCACAAAATTTGTTCTTTTCAAATGTAATGAAATGTATTTCAATGTAACATTTTTCATGATCAATGACTGAGTGCACCTGAAAAGGCACTTTTTTATGTAAATGAAGTCATAAATTATACTTTATAAAATATTATAAACATAAAGTAAAATAAACATCATGAAGCTTGTAGTAAACAATATTTAAACTAATTAAACTTGTGTCATCATGTTTCTACTTTTCAAATCAAAAAGGTTGTTTTATTGATAGCTCATAAATTGCAGCTGTGAGAGCAGCTGTCAGCAAGCAAACGAAATGAGTGAACATACATAAAATGAAAAAGTCATATCGTAACATTCTGTGGCTTTATTTTTGAACACCTTATTTACATGTGTCTCACTTTGGAATGATTCTTGAAAACAAATTGGAAATTTATTTGGCACTCGTCTCACTGACCACTCAGACCACTTTAGAACACAAGTCACATTTAACTACAAATTCATACAGTGCTTTATTCTATACAAGCGCTTTCTCCACCTGACACCCATGGCCACTTTAAAATCACCAGTTAATCTAACCTGCATGTTTTTGGATTGTGTGAGGAAGCCAAAGTACCTGCAGAACCCACACAGGCACAGGGAGAACATGCTACACCCACACAGAGAGACCCATTTTAAAAATTATTTAGTGACAGCACAAAACCATTTCGGTATCATACAGTCTAGGAAATGCAGTCATTTGTGCCAGAAAAAGATTGAAAGTTTAGCGTTTGCAGTCAGCAGTGAACAAACGTGTGCATTTCTGAGTCTGGAGTCGCTTGAATAGTTGCTGCAGCAACTAAACTCCTTATTTTTTAGCCAGCGCTGTATACAAACCTAAATGTGCCAAATCATTATTAATCAGACTTTTTTCTGACAGTATGACATTTAATATGTCATAACAGAAAAGCATGTTAATAACCCCTATAAAGGCTTAATAAATGTGACTCATTATAAATGGTACTATATTGGTTATTGCAGTACCATTTAGAAAGCCAAGAAAACATCTATGTACACAACTACACCATGTATAGACCACACATAAAAATGTATTTTATTTAGTGTATTAACAAATTGTATTATACATTTTATAGACAGTGTTTTTGTAACTTTTGTTTCACAAACAACAGCATTATAAAAATAAAAGCACATGTAACATATATTGTGACCATGATACATTTTTGTCAGCAAATCCAGAGTAATACAGCATCTATTTATTCACTTTGTTTATGTCAATGGTTCTTTTCTTACAAAAATGTGTAGTAGAGCTTAAAAAATGAGTGATTTTGATCATGATAGGAAAGCTAAAAAGAATGAGGCGCAATATTAAAACAATTACTTATGTTGGTTTTTGGAAAGTAAACGCAGCGAGGAGCATGCTGGTGCTGAAATGAAATGGTGAGATGACTACATTGCTCGGGTAATATTCTATCAGCAAAAGCTTCTGTTTACGGATATGAGTGATTCAGATTTGTGCAATCTACAAACGTCAGCACATTGGCAACATACTGTATCAGTGATGGCAGACTTTTAAATTCGTATTAATAACTGTTAAAGTTATTGTTGTCATCAGGAGAGAAAGAAAAAAAAAACAATGAGGCAAGTATGGTGAAATCCTCCATATTTCTAAGACGTAATACAAATTTATACCAAAAGCTGACATAAGAACCTCAAATACACTCTTGAGATCCATGACGACAAATAACAAGTCCGCCAAATGTCCCTTCCTCTGCTCTAGAACTGCTCTTAACTCCCATCAGACTTGTGTGAGGACTCCTCCTCCATCTGTGCACCTGGCCACCTGCCCACTCCTTAGCTACATAATTTGGTTGTTTCGTATTCCATCGAGTTTGGCTGCTTGGCACTGAAAGTCTGGAGCGCTGCCTGTATCCTGGCAACGTCTGTAGTGGACAGTTTGAGCCGGTGCCGCAGCAGGCAGGAGAAGAGGTCCAGCGGCTGAGCTCCTGGCGGGGAGAGCCTGTTGACCCGGTCCCGGATCTCCAGCAGCTGCAGCAGGGCTGAGTCCTGCGATCCCTGAGTATATGGGTAGTCCAGCTGTAAAATCAAGTCCTGGATCGCTTCCGGGTCAAAGTGCATACTATAGCCATACACCTGGATGCTGTTGATCTTCATGTAGCCTAGATTTCGCCCCGGTTCCAGGTACTCCAAGGGTTCATAATAAGCAGTCCCATTCCCATTGCTCGAGGGGCCCCTGATCCGGCTCCGCAGATAAAAGTGGACTGTCTCAAAAAATGTTTTCCACTTGTTGCCTAAAGTCAAAGTCCAATTGTAACAGTCATAGGGAAGGTCTAATTTAGTCCTCTCCCAGTCTGGGTAGTTGTTCTGGTCAATGGGCATGATCCAGCTCTCTGAGTGACTCCCGCCAAAGGGATTGATATAGACGGACAGCATGGGGTCCAGAGTGCTGTTCTTGGTAAGGCAGATCTGCAGAGACATCCCCAGGAGCATGTGGACATGGTTTGACTTGTATTTGTTACTTTTCAGTGTCAGCAGCATTCTCTTCCTCCACGACGGGTCAAACCAGTTATTCAGCCTGACATCATTACTTACGAAGATCCCGTGGATGCTGATGCGGTTGTCACGTTTCTGCAGAAGGTAGCGCAACTCCATGTCCTGCAGGTCCGTCTCAAAGCCTATGTAATGGTCAGTGGAGTCTGGGACTTCGTTGCGGCACACACCCTGGCTCAGCATGTAACCCTGGTTGCAGGTGGCGCAGCGGGAGCGATTCTCATAGGAGCACGATGCACAGGAGGTGCCCTCCCCAACTGTGCAGGGGATCAAGCCCTGGCAGGGAGGATGCTCATAGGGGCAGGAGCAGCTCCGAGTTTCCTCCAGGTAAGAGCCGATGTGATTGTTTTCGCTGCAGTACATGATGGAAAGGATGTAGTTGAGCCAGTAGCTAAAGGGTCTGCAACAGAGACAGAGCAGCGCGTGAGTTTGATTGTTGCTACACAGTGCATAACAGCAGTGAGGATCATGTGATTTTAAACTCTGAACTGAGCAATATAAAATAATATTTTCATGACAAACTCAGTGCTCCTCTGCACAGAGCCTGCCAGTGCTGTGCAGATGGTTGAGGTCTGACCATTTCCACTAATACCTGACACTTGGTTAGCTATTGATCACCTGGTCTGCTCTTCATCACAGTCTCACAGTCACATTTATTTTCCATTCGGAGCCACGATACTGACATCTTTGGTGTTCCCAGGAAATTTTTATAACCATGTTCATGAAGTTAACCCCCCCCTCCCTCTACCCAGCAGGTTGACAATAATAAATCGAGTAGTTCGAAGTCTAAATGATAAAATTTAAGGAACTATATTTTTATTTTCCCTCCCTGTGCTAGCTCTTGATACATCTTTAAGATATTAACATGTTAGAAAAATGAACAAAAATGTTTGTTTAGATTCCTGGGGCATGTTTTAGATGCCGTCACAAATAGGTTACATATAAAAACCATTGAGTGTCAAAATCCCTCTGCCTCCTACTCGAAAGTATGATTAGTTAAAGACACATCAAAATATTAAATGTCATTTAGAGCAACTAGCTCTCACACTCTAAACATTAATATGGAGTAATTATTTTAGCTAACAGATTGAAACTATGGGTTTGATATGCATGGTTAAGTGCTTCTCTGATGGGAGATGGATTATGAGGGAAAATCAACAATCCTCCTCTGCTCTGTATCGCTTCATAATCTCCAGACACCAGCGCCTGCTAAACAAGCCCGTGTTTGAGTGATGCATTCAAATCCCTTAACATTTTCATCAAATCCCTGCAGAAATGATTCCCTATCTGCATATCCAGTCTGAAATGCACCCCCTCACACAAGCTTAAGATCGCTCAAATATAGAAATATGGTCAGTCAAAAATAAAGAAGTAATATTCATTTGCAAATGCAGTCATTTCATATTTAGTGCTTAAAAATGAGCTAAATGGGTGATTGGCAGGAAAGTCTCCCTCGGGAAAATGAGCTTCTGTTAATTATATTCTAATTCTCATGTTGTTTAGTTTGATCAGACCTGGAAATACTAAAAAAGGTATTTTTCCCCCACTGGACTCTTATTAAAAAATCAAAAGAGGAGAAACCAAAATGACAAACACAGAAATGTCTGCTGTGAAATAAATACATAACTTCAAGTTTGACAAAATACAGAATTTCCTTTTAGTAAGAAGCTGATAAAGAGCACATTTTGGCAGCTCTTTAAGGACGTACATCATTTAGCATAGAGCCAAAGAGTCTATCCACATGTAGTCCTACTGTATGTATCTACACATTACATATAATTAACTCTTTATTTATTCCAAGCCACAAACTATACCAAAATTCCCGTAATTGTTTCTGAATGGAAGAGCAGATGGACTGTATGACAAGAATATAATGTGGTAAATTAGTCTTTCGCTTGCTACGCTCCACATCTGTCAGAATTTTTAATCCACTTTTGTTCTTTAGCAGAGTGGAAATTCTGCTTCTGTATCCGAGTACAGCTGGGAAATTAATTTAAGGGAAACAAAAGTGCACGTATAAGTAATTTACATAAAAACCCGTATTTCTGAAGGGAGAAATACCATTTGTTAAGCTGCGCTGTTTGTGCCTGTGCCTGTGTGTGTGTGTTTGTGTGTGCGTGTGTGTGTGTGTCACTGATAATTTGAAGTAATGATAAACCTTAGACGTGAGTCCGTCTAAGTCCACAGAGGAATTTTAGTGCAGATTTGTGGAGCATACTCCAGCTTGTGCCTAATTTATTTGATATATTCCTGCAGACAGAAACACACAGATAGGGACAAAATGCAGTGAGTGGCGATTTCATGTGGGTGAACCCAGCACAACCTCAAGAGTAGAACCAAAAGATAAATAAAATACAATTTTAATGAACATTTTTTTAAAAGTTTTGGGATATTTTGGTGTCAAAATAAGCTACAAATACATGCCAGTTGTCACCACATGACAAAGAAAACACAACGAACAAGCAGCATCACAAAGCAGTAAAATTACAAGTTAAAGGTGGAGAGCGTGCACACTCTGCTGTGCTGGACACAGACTGCACAAAGTTAAAAAGAATCTTTAGCCAGCGGCTTAAGGAGAGCATGCATGGATATTAAAGTCACCAACTATTTAAACCCGGCCATAGTTCAGCATTATTCCTGCCAGGAAATCCCCAATGAAGTCTTTGTTATATTTGGGTGGTCTGTATACACCAGGAGGCCGAGCAAAGTTCACGAGTTCATTTCAAACTGCTGGAGTGACACTGTAAAGGCTCGCTGTGCCTCCTCCGCGTCCTGACGTCCTCCCAGAGGTAAACTAAGAGCAAAAGAGCACTGAAACCTCCAGTCATCCATGTTTCAGTAACACAGGGGACGTCCAAAAGACTTCCTCAGGATGAAGCCATCCTGACATTACCGGAGCATTAACCTGTGCCCGAGCGAGAGGCCGCAGATTGTGTAACATATTTAAATGACCTCTTTCACACAGTTCTGCATCAACAGATTTTAGTTAGACTCGACGATCAGCGTGAAAATGTCTACGAGACAAACATACTCGAGGCTGCGGCACAGTTTGATGCCTCAACAATTCTATGAGAACATTTGGAAACATAAATGAACGCGAATTCCTTGATACTCAAATGCCTTTTAATCCAATTTAATCAAGAAAACAAAACATCTAAATCTGTGATTGTGTTTTATATGTTGTTCCCTCCAGTCTACTGTATTCTCAAGCTCTTACTCATTAAAATGATAATCAGCGAGTAAAAGTTCTTGCTTAAGCTAATATTTTAAGTGTGAATAAGAATCATCATGCAGACAGAAGGCTTCTATCGAAGGCTTCTTGTGTTTCTTCGCTTCTTTTTAATTTAAAAAAGCGCCTTGAAGCAGCGAGCTCCTCCGGTATTCCAGCGTCACAGTGAGCGCAGTCAGCGTGAGAAAAAGGAGCAAAAGACTTTTTCCCTCAAAATCAAATTTGAAATCTGGTGACATTTTGTCGAAAGACAGTCGCTGCAACGCCATAACAGTCTCAACAGTGAAAGTCATCAGCGAGAGTCAGCTGTGCATATCTCACCTCCAGAGTGGAGTCTGTGCACAGCAAGAGGGAGGAAGCTGTCTCGCCATCAGAAGCACATTTTGTCAGCAGGACATGTAAACTGTCATGGAGACGCAGTGTGCAGCACGGGCAAAAGAGAAGTTCTGCAATCTGTTCATTGTCTGTCAGTTCATTTCACACAGATCAATGCCACACACGAACTTTCTCCTCCTGCCACAGAGTACATTTGGACTAGTGAAGAAAACTTTTTTTTCAGAAGATACACTTCATTTTTTTCCATTACAAGCCACATTTATTTACTTGGTGAGCCACAGAAAAACAGCCTATCAGGTTTTTTGTGTGAGCGGCTCCATCACGGCTGCCCTGACACCTCTTGTATTCTGGGGAAAAAAGCTGCACATATTTCCAAAGACTGCACTAGAAAGTTACAAAAGAAAGTCCAAAATGGATTCACAGCATAACAGCCTCCATTACTTTTTATGTTTGCTTTGTCTTCCTCTCACAAAGACCATGAAGCTTTGGAACATGAATAATGGCTGCAGAGATGTCCAAATATTCCATATGACAAACAAATGATCTGGGTCGTTATGTACATGTGGGGCAGACAAACGGAAAAGCTTTGTATGTTCTTGCTATGTAATGTATGTATGTAATGCCGACTTAGGTATAAAATATATGTTGACACAGAGTGAAACTCACTATTAAAATGATTCAGCGAATAAATTGAACACCACTGACATTAACCAGTGCACCTCTTCCTCAGAGTACAGCACGATCCAAAACATGCACTTTTACTTTTATCACTGCACTTCTGTCTCATTACTGAATTTAATGGTGGCCGGCTCAGGTTTGGAGACATCTCGCCCATTAGACTCACTGCTCCACAAATGCAGATGGGCCTCATTTGAAGATTCATCTCAGCTCAGAACACAGCGAGTCGCTGATTTCATCCTTGTAATTTAGCTGTTTGCAAGCTTTTAGACACAGATAGGAACATTTACTGAACCTGTCACCATTTTCCATCAGGGATGAACATTTCGCATCTCTGCAATTTTTCTGCATAGCACACATATTACTAAGACGATAGCTGTAAATGACCTCGCTTGCACCTCATTTGCATAAAGCGCTACTAAGGAATATCTGATTCTGCAGCATTATGATGCTATTTGAGGAAATACTGCACAGGAGTGGAGCTGAACGTCATTAAAAATCAAGCTAATATGATACGAGGGACCATCTGGAGACAGAAATGTAAAATCATGTGGAAAAGAGAACAGCTTGTTGTTGCATTGCTTTTTTTTTTTTTTTGTCGTATGATGAGTGCAGAACTGAGAGCTCAGCCAAGGAGGTTTTGATGCATTTATCTGTCGCAGCCACTGCCCCTTAAATATCAGAAGCACGATTTCCTCTGCAGCATCGGTCAGTCTGTGAGGATATATAATCTTTACCAACCAAACTTTAACACTACACATACACGCAGTGCTTAGTTTTCTTAGGCTTTTTCATCCAACAAATTTTAATCTTAGACAAAGACAGCGCGAGTAAAATCCAAATAGTGTTTTGAAATGAAAAAGCTCTCCAAAGCTGCCTGGCCCCGTGTGAAGCTAAAGACTGGTTCTTCCATCCTTGGCTACAAGTCTTTCACGTGACTGTGGAGGAATTCCACCACGTTTGACTGTTGAATCATCCTCTCTTCATGAGATGCTGTGTTCGTGCTACTCTGGTCTGATCCATCCACAGAATATTGGGGATCATCAAATGTGAGACGAGCCTTCGTGTTCTCTTTGGGCAGCAGTGGTTTTCTCCTTGGAACTCTCCCTCGGATGCCATTTTTGCCCAGCCTCTTTCTTATTGTTCAGTCATGACCTCTGACCTTAACAGAGGCCAGTGAGGCCTGCAGTTCTTTAGAAGCTGTTCTGAGTTCTACTGCGACCTCCTGGAGGAGTCATCGATGCAGTTTTGGAGTAATTTTGATAGGCTGGCCGCTCCGGGGAAGGTTCACCACCGTTTCCTCTTTTTGTGGATAACGGCTCTCACTGCGCTTCACTGGAGTCTTAAAGCCTCAGAAATGGCTCTGTAACCTTTCCTGACTGATAGACTTTGTTTCTTCAGCTCGTGGCTTTTTGACAGAAAGGTTCTCTTTAAGTGATTTCTTCATTCAGTATGTGTGGCAGCAATCAGGCCTGGGCGCGGCTGCTGAAACTGAACTCAGCTTTCCAAAAAATGTTTCCTAATCACAGTTCTGTAACGATTTAACCAGGTGGGGCAACTACAGTTTCACACAGGGCAGGTAAGTGAAACCATCATTTAAAAGCTGCCTTTTTTGATGTTACACAGGTTATCATTCACTAATTTGAACTTTCTGTTTGATGATCTTAAGCATCCAGGTGTGACAAATACACAAAAAATAAGAAATTAGGAAGGGAGGGGGCAAATATTTTTTCACTGCCCCGTATGCCATCATAGATTTTAGAGGTGAATAAGTGGAGTTTGAATGAACAGAGCTATTTCCCTTATTTTAGAGGAAATGAAGAAGGGGGATCGGAGACTCGAGCTCTGGCTTTAAGAAGAAATCACACTGCCGAGGATGAATATTTGGTTTCTCACCTGAAATAGCTCCTGAAATAAACCCGGGTGCTTCAGCTGCACTGACATAATCACATTTCTTTTTCATAAGCTTTTGTTGCAGACTATATCACCGAACTTAGCGGAGAAAAACACAGAAATAGATGGAATGATCAACTGAAGATCCACAGCAGATTTTCTTTTGTATATGATTTCACTGCAGTCAAGTTAACCAACAGTAAAAATGGCCCAAACTTTGCATATTCCTTTGAAACACTGCAAACTTTAATTTCACAGGAGGATAGCTTTGATTTCCTGAATGTAAGGAGACTTGGGCTGGGAGTGCAGCCAAGTCATCAGGTGTGACACTATAGCTCACTTCAGCGAGACCTCAGCTGAATTTCAAAGTGCTAATGTATTGTGTGTATTATTAGCATAATGCCTAGTTCAGGGGATAATAAAGCAGCGTGCACTGAGGGGGCTGAAGAAAATAAATGAGCACTGCCGTTCACAATGTGCTTGAAAGGAATTGTGATGTGGCTGCAGGCTTTGGGATTTTTTGGCTTATTTTCTCACACTCCTGCACACAAACACACAACTAACACATCTGTAGCCACAAAAAGGTCAGCAGGAATACTCATATTTCTCACCTCTCTCTCAGCATAATAATTTTGGGCTGAGTTTGACACCTTTTGCTGAGGGTGAAGAGCTTGTTGATGATGCGCCGGGCTTTGCTCAGAAGCTGCTGGGTGCCGAGCTCCAGCAGTTTGTAGCGCTGCAGAATGGTCGGCTCCATCTTCCAGAAATACTGAATGGCCGATGTGTTGAGGGCATAAAATGTAGGAAGCCTCCGAACAAAGTTCTGGAACTCTTCTGAAAGACAGGAGAATGGACAAAGTCAGAGAGGAACCGTGCACTTCTGCTCAAACTCAGGCTAAACTAACTCCTCACTTCCTTAAAACTATATGAGGAGTCCACGTGGGCTGAAGAGCTGCAGGGCAAACCAGGAGTGATGCTGTTTGAAGCATATGCTAATAGAAGAAGGCAGAGCTGAATCTGGTGATGGGGTAAGATTCATGAATGATTTTCCACAGCAAGTCTGTCAGGGAGAGGATGGGATGGCCACGGAGCACAGAGGATAGCATCTGTCAGCCCTGCAGAGCTGCTGTTTGCCGCGTGTGCAAGCAGATTACATTTCAATAACAATATCATCACCATCAGGATTGGTTGCATAGAAAATCCAAAACACGCTCACTTCCGATTAGAAAATGACCGTGCTTGTTTGTCTTGATATAAAGCATCAATTTAGGAAACCAATTAAGCCCCGATGCCTTCGCTAGCGATTATGCAAGATGCATGACATCTTCCTGTGAAGTTAATAAGTTGATTAAACATGTTAATAAAATATATTAAAGGTGTTTTCCATTAGCTACATTTTTAAAATTGCAGGTTGTTCCAAAGAGAACGGTGGCACACGGTGTAATCACATGTTTTATTCATTTATCTTGTTATCTAAAGTTAGTAAAAAAGATAAGCCCGTTGTTGGTGTCCAGTGAGATCCCTTAATCCAAAAATCTTTTGTCTTTTAAAAGATTCCATGTTTGTCATCAAATGAGATTCACATTTGAACAGTGATGGAAGTCTGACTCGAAGATGAATATAATCACCCAGCCTTGGATACATGTGCCTGAGTTTATATAGACCAAACTGAAGTGAACGTCCAGCGTCTGCCTTTTATTTTCTTTACGCTTTTGACTTATTGAAACATCACAGCTCTTGACATGCAATTAAAAAAAAAAGAAAAGCTCAGAAGATGTATGCAAATCTGACAAACACAAGCATGTATGAGTGACACTGTCTGTTAAAGGAAACACATCAAAATGAAAACACATTTTTGTACATTATCCAAAATGCATGAAACTGGCTAATATCAGCAAAAAGAAACAGGATATTGTCAGATCAGTGCAGCTACAGAAGAAAATAAAAGAAATCCATAAGAGTGTAAACAAATGTGTTTGATGCCGTTTCAGCACGTGTGAAATGATTTATGTAAACCGACTGTGTGCACACTGATTTCAAAGGGCTTTGTGAACAGAGACAGTTAATGAGCAAATACAGAATAAAATCAGTATCAACTGAAACCGCAGCATCATTAAGTTTTTTCAATACATCTAACCTTCCCCGAATAAGTCAAGTTTAATCAGTGTCATTCATGATGCTGATGGACCACAGTCACAGTTTGGTGTCAGGAGTGATTTTCAGTAGCCTCATGTTTGGGACACTTGTGCCGCTAGCATTGAGTGGCTGCACCTTTACTGCATCTTATTGTGCATGCTTCTTTCTGCTGTCTAATAAATGATGAAAAAAGGAGCAGTAAATTGCTGCTCTTTCACTCTCCACATTATCAGAATGATGGCTATGGACAATGCAGCAGCAGCTGCGAGATTCCTGTGATGGTAACGACCAGCCAGCCAAAGGCTTGCCCTTCCAACAAATTTAATATTATTCACTTTTACAAGGACTTAGCCTTCTTTTTTTAACCTGTGTTATAGCAGCTACATTTAGAAAAGTAATATTGCAAGAATATAGTCAATGCTAATCAGTACTCAGTGACACTATATTTTATTTTCTCTCGGGATGGATGGATGGATGACTGCCCATTACTTTTTGAACTGATTTAGTTTTAGAGCCCTCCAAGGCCTGACTCTAGATTCTATAGAATATGCAAGTATTGAGCCACTCTTCATTTCTTTAAATCCTGCTAGGAAACTGGGAAATAGGTGCAGCGATTTACAAGAATTAACTGTGATTAACCACACCCAGGCCTGATTACTGCCAAACATGCTGCATCTAGAAAGCACTTAAATAGAATCCACAGTATCTGACTAAGTGAGGTCGGTTAAAAGAGCTCCAAAAGCCACACAGCATGCCGCGATCAGGTGAGAAGTCACTGACATCTATCTGGAAAGGGTTACAAAATAATTTCTAAGACATCGGGGTGCCAGCAAACCACGGCGAGGGACATTATACACAAATGGAGAAAATTTGGAACCTTCCCAGGAGCTACCAAAATTCCTCCAAGAGTGCATGGATGACTCATCCAGGAGGTGACAAAAGGGTCCAGAACAACACCCAAAGAGGTGCAGGCCTTACGTGCCTCAGAGCAACAAGAAAGCAACTGGGCAAAATCCATGGGAGGGTTTCAGGGTGGAAACCTCATAAAACATAAACGCTCTTCTCATATTGGCCAAAAACATCTCCAAATGGTAAATGGACTAGCTCTTATATAGCGCTTTTCTACTCTGAGTGAGCACTCAAAGCGCTTATACAGCACGTTTACATTCACCCCATTCACACCCATTCATACAAGCACTTCCATATGTAACTAAGCTAAGTGCTTTTTTTAATTAGCTAACATTCACACACATTCATACTCCAACGCTAGCGTCGGAGAGGTTAAGTATCTTGCCCAAGGATACATTGGCATGTAGCCTGGAGTAGCCAGGAATCGAACCACTGACCTTCCGATCAGTGGGTGACATGCTCTACCTCCTGAGCTACAGCCACCCCTCCAAGC